>APFE030979573.1:0-86924 GCA_000404065.3 Pinus taeda
AGTTTTTAGTGGAGAACTTCTGGGAGATGATGTAATCAGCTAACCTTGTTCCTTTAGGTAGTGAAGCAAAACTTTTAGGGACTTAGGAGCCCTCAGTTTATGAACATTTATGATTGGGGTTGCAGTGCCCAAAAATGTCTATAACACCATCTCCAACCACTCCGACAGAGCTCTGCAACTTTCTGGGTCTCGCCAACTTCTACAACAGGTTCATGTTGGGATTTTCTCATATCACTTGGCCCTTGAGTCAAGTCACCAAGGGGGGAGCGAAAGAAAATTTCTTTTGGTCTGAACCTCAATAGAAGGCATTCACAAAGTTGAAACATCAGCTCTACTTTACACCAGTGCTCGCATTACCTGACTTGCAACAACCATTTGAGATCAAGACAAATGCCTCTAACTATGTTATTGAGGCATTTCTTACTCAACACGGGCATCCGATGGCATATTACAGTGAGACACTTTCAGACACAGTCTGAAAGTATCCCACTTATGACAAAGAGATGTATTCCATTGTGCAAGCATGCCGACAATGGAAACATTACATTTTGGGGAAGGAAACAGTCATCCACACATACCACCGGCCCCTGCAGTTCATACAAACCCAAGGGAAGTTGCAAAATGATCGCCATCAGAAGTGGTCCACATACCTGCAACAGTTCCATTTGAATATCAAGTATAAGAAGGGTAGCACCAATAATGTTGCAGATTGCCTCAGTCGACCACCAATCATGACGTTAACCACCGTGCTCAACTCTTGTGGGAACGAGACTTTTGACTCGCCACTTCTATACGAAAGTGACCTAGAATTTGGCCACACATACCAGACACTCTTGGAGGGTCATAATGTTTCAAATTTTCACCTCCAGGATGCCTTGTTATGCCACTTGGGCCACCTTTGTGTTCCTTCAAGCGAGCATGCCAAGATGATTTTGGAAACGCACTACAATCGGGTTGCTGGGAATTTCGGCGTTGAGAAAACGGTGGCAGTACTGCATAAGTAATTCTATTGGCCAAATCTCTGATCGGATGTCAGGAAGTACATCAGATCCTACAGAGTCGGTGCCATTGCCAAACTGACCATCAAGAAGCAAGGCCTCTATACCCCGCTACCTACCCCTAGTCAACCTTGGGAATCCATCTCTATGGATTACATGTTGGGCCTTCCTTCTACTAAGCATGGAAACAACTATGTTTTTGTTGTCGTCGGCAAGTTCTCAGAGATGGCCATTATAGCGGCTTTCAAGAAGAATATCACACCAGAAGCCACTGCTAAACTCATCTTTCATCAATTGTGGATACACTTTGGGATCCCACAGTCTGTCATCTCAAATCGGGATAGCAGGTTCCTCAGTACATTTTGGTCTAGTCTCTGGTCGATGTTGGGCACCAAACGCACTAAGTCCACAACTTTCATCCCCAAACTGATGGCTAGACAGAGTTTGTCAACAGGATGATTGTATAGATTCTGCACATGTACAGCTCAAAGCATCCATGCACATGGCATGAGAGCCTCCCCTATGTTTAGCATAGCTATAACCGAGCTCTCCACATCTCAACTGGCCACATCCCTTTTTCAGGTGGGCTTGGGATTCTAGCCACTATGTCCCATTGATGTGGCCATGCCATTTGCAGCTACTCAGGTAGATTCAGCTCATGTCTAGTCTGAAACAGATAAGGCAAACAACTTCATGGAGCACATCCAACATATCCACTAGTAGGTCCAAGGCATTCTGGAGAAATCAAATGCCAAGTACAAGCAGCGATAGGATCAACATCGTGTGCCACACAAGTTTCAGGTGGGCGACAAAGTCTGGTTGCATTTGCAAAAGGAACGCCCTACCGGAGCCTATCGAAAACTCATACCACTTCGATATAGTCCTTACACCATTACCAAGGCTATGGGAGACAATGTATTTGAGCTCAACATTCCCCCATTCCTTGGCCTGGACCCAGTGTTCAATGTGGACCACCTTCAGCCATACTTTCCACCATTACTAGACACATTCGACATTGCAGAACAACACACACCAATAGAGTTAAATCCAGATTGCATGGAATAGGCTGCAACTAATTGGATCACGGACACATAGATCAAGCACACTTTCTAGTGGTAGATCCAACTGTATCGAGTTGTCAAAGCAGGCCAACTCCTTCACCAGGGCAAGTAGCTCACTAGGGACCAAGTTTAGCAGAAGTTTCCTCATCTCCTGGAGGAACTCAATGAAATGGGGAGCATTGCTTCCTAAGGGGGGAGGAATGATCCAGGTGGATATGGTGGCTGCCCACCAATTCCACTTGGACCCCTTCTTTCAATTTTTCAGTTTTGTTAATTGTAGCACAGTTTACTATTTTTAGGAGTTTTTTGGATCCTAAACTTTCGGAGCCATTTTGAGGCCCTAAATGAAGCTTTTTGGGAAAACTAGGAGCAACATGGGTTAATGGACCAATTTTTCTCATCAGAAAGTATTAGTCCTTGGATAGATATTTCTAACGAGGTATTGTGCTTGTCAAACGGAGATCGTATGCCAAATTTATGACCTCGGGAAGTTGATGTACCAATTTACCCAAAACAGAGCCCATAGTTTAGCGCTTCATCTTCTAGGGTTAGGTTTTTGGATGTTTATGGTTTTCCATTGTTTCCTAACAATAAATAGGCCTTCGAGCCTCATTGTAAGACAGTTCAGAGTCATGTAGCTGCCACATCTCTTCTCAGAGACAAGCTACCATCGCCTGAGCTAGTTTTTTTCCATTTCTATTTGTAAGCATATTTTAGTATTCTCCATTAATGAAATGAAGTATTATTTCTGCTACATCTCTGTGTTTATGTTTATTTATGTACTTTATTGCATTCTTGTTTAAATCTAGATCAATGTGGTTCAATGAAGTGCAAGTGAAATAAATAAGTGAGATGCTAAGACAAGGGTTGCAAGAGATAGAGAGAAGAATTTGATAGTAAAAAGAAGAATGTCGAGAAGAGGAAGTCTAGTGAAAACAAAAAGAGGAGCATCAATCCCTCTTGTATTGGAGTTTTCGTTTGAAGATAAAATCATTAGTGTTTTGGAGTTGAAAACAAACTTGTCATCATTTTGGGACCAAGAGATATAGTTGTCAACATTTTGGGTCCAAGGGATAGACTTGTCGATGTTTCTGGAATGAGAGATATACTTTGTTTTGGGGCCAAGAGATAGACTTGTGATTTTTTTGGAGATGAGAGATAGAACATTGATGTCTTAGCCCAAAGTTTTGACCTTATGGGCGATTGGATTTTACCTTTAGTCCCTGGTCCATTAAATCAATTCTCCTCTCCATAGGATACCTAATTGACTATTCTACACCCTTTACACTTTGTGGATTCCAATATTGACAATGCTTGATTTATCTCAACATGAGTGGCTCAATTCATCCCCTATTTGGGATTCACAAGAATATACCGCTTGATTTCCCTTGCAATCACATGAGAGCTATTCCTTAGCATGTAACATATTTCTCTTTGATATTTTTTCCTAGTGCCTAACATCCTCGCCTCTTCAGTGCTTCTCCTGTTGTTTAATGCCTTCACTTTTTTGGTGATTTGGTATAAAACCCCCACCTCTTTGGAGACTTGAATCAAGTATCTTCTCACATCAACATTATTGGCTAAGTTCTCTCAAAGTGTCGGTATGTGGATTGAATCCTAAATTTGATTTACCTCTTCTTCTTGTTTCCTGTGGTGATTAATATGTGTCTCATAGTGGTGTCTTAAGACTTCCTTGTATTGATCCTTGATTGAAGTATATCCGTTATGAATGGATGCACCATTCAACCAAATTTTAATACATGTATGTTAAAATAATGGAGTAATTTCTAGAGCTATATTATTATTAGCATTTTGTTATGTCTCGTTGATATTGTGTATATTTTAGATCCTATTTATGAGGAGGTTGTTCAAAATCCTCAACCACTTTGTAACCCTATATATGTAAGTGTTTTCTTCCTAGATAAATGTAAGGTGTGAGTGTAGGAAGTCTCTAGGTTGAGCTTTGCCTCACTTAAGAGTTGCATCTCTCTTCTTCCATTGTTTTGTCTGCCATTTTTTTTGGGTGTTAGAGGCTTATTGGAGAGGCATGCTTCCCTATGGTGTGGCTGAGTGCCAGAGTTGTTTGGATTTTTTGTGGTATCATTGATTTTTTTGGGTGAAGATTGTTCTGTAACCAGGGGACTATTTCACTTATGCATGTGAAGTGAAAACCATCTTGCATGTGGAGAGGTGCGTTGGCCTATGAGTTGAAGTTGTGTTGGCTATCAATGCCACATTCCAGTACCCAAGGTGTTGTGTGGTGAAAAGTGTAGATTTGTTGTAATCTGGATGAATGCAAGGTGTGAGTGCAGGTCATGTCCAGTTTGAGCTTTGCCTCACCTGAGAGCTTTGTCTCTCTTCTTCCATCACTTTGTATTCCATATTTTTTTTGTTTATGTACACATATATAAAGGAAAGCGATTGTTTCACTTTCTAGGTTGGAATGTAAACTAAATCCCACACTAAGATGGTAGGAAGAGAATGTGTTTAAGCTTGGGATTTTAAACTCTAGAGTAATGTGTATACTCTATGAGGTGCAAAAGAGTATGTTTGTGCTTGTTGGAAACCAAATCAATTGATAATATTTGTGAGATGGTATCCTTTTTGTACATTCCATTCTCAATATAGTGGGCATTTTATAATGAGCATAGCCAGACCTTGAGATCCTCATCTCTTCTTCAAGTCATAGCTAAAGGAAGGGAAAGTATTGTTTCCCTTTCTAGATTAGAATGTAAACTCAATCCAACACTAAGCTGGTAGGTAAAGCAAGTGTTTAAGCTTGGGATTTTAAGCTCTAGAGTAATGTGTATGCTCTATGAAGTGAAAAAGAGACATGAGTAATTAGTGATATGTTTGTGCTTGTTGGCAACAAAATTAAGTAGTAATATTTATGACATCGTGTCCCTTTTGTACATTCCATTCCCAATATATTGGGAATTTTATAGTGATTATAGTCAAACCTCGAGATCCTCATCTCTTCTTCAAGTCATGGAGGGATCAAGGTTTATGGATGTAGAAGATAAAAAGCAGGATTAAGAATACACCTCTTAAATCCCCTTGAGGATATGGTTTGGTCAAAAGGTGGTAATGGAATTGATAATGAAATTGGTAAAGGAAAAAGGATAGTGCCCCATACCCTTTATTAGCATTGAGGGGACTAGGTATGTGATATAGTGGTTTGGTCAAAAGGTGGTAATGGAATTGATACTGAAATTGGTAAAGGAAAAAGTATAGTGCCCAAACCCTCTATTAGCATTGAGGAGACTAGGTATGTGATAGAGTGGTTTGTTCAAAAGGTGGTAATGGAATTGATAATGAAATTGGTAAAGGAAAAAGGATAGTGTCCCATACACTTTATTAACATTGAGGGGATTAGGTATGTGATAGAATGGTATTAGAGAAGAGTTTAGGATGAGCTAGAATAGCCCACAAAACTAGTGTTATTTGAGTTCTAAATCTAGTAGATAACATTGAATATTGAATAAATCTCTTAGAGCTGGGAAATTGTAAGAGATGAATGAATAGATGATTTAGCGAATTCCTTATTTCTTCATGCTTGTAAAATCTAACTAGGTTATTGTTGTTTGGGCACATAGTATTGTTAATCCATGGTATTAGCTCATGGTATTGTAACAAACCTCTTTATATGAATGCAACCTATTTACATGCTTTAGTAATTCTCTCTAGTAAAATAAAAGTGTAAATAGTTTTGTCCATTACTAAATTTTCCACATAAATTGATAATTTTTATCATTTTACTTTGTTTAATTTTAGCTGATGAAAATAATTAGAAATAAAGCTGGTTTCGGCCTATAAATCGTAGTGGTAGATAAAAGAGGTATTGGTTTAGGCCAATAAATTATAGAGGTTGATAGACGTGTGGCTATAAATTGCAATGCCGTTGTTCGGGAGCACAAATATTTGTTATTTATTTTTCATATATTTTTAATTTTAATGCATTTATAGTGGGAACTTTTACTATCATAATAAAATAAATGTCGTCTGGAATTAATAATTTTGGTGAATGAGAAATCAAATCCTGTTACAAGCCATACAAATTCTTAAAATGAAACATACTCGTTGGACATTTTAGGGATACAAATTGGAGCGGTCATACTAAGGTTTTTTAGTGAGGCAATGTTTGATAGGATGACCGGGTCAAGTAGAACTTTCTCAGGTTGAACTTATTCATACTTGGTCTTCCCTTGATCCTCTTCCTCCAGGACCGCATACTCTCTTTTCTTGCTGATATTGGGCTCCCACAGGGTGCACTTTTCTTTTCTACCTACTGGCCACATGCTGCAAAGTTGGGCATCCCTCTAGAGCTAGAGCTGGAATGGGAGCGCTCTCGTTATCACTTATGCCAAGCTGGGATCGCACTAAAAGAGCAAGATGATTCCCTTACTTGGATAATTGTATGATTGGTAGTCCTATTTCTGCAAAGGATGTCTACTCTTTTATCATAAAGAGAAATCAACTGAACCCACGAAATTGTTAGCATCTGGGGGTGGGTATCTCCAACGAAATTAAAGAGTTTTTTTTTCTGGCTAGCGACCCACAATAGAATCCTCACCTGGGAGAATTTCGTCAAGAGAGGATTCATTGGGCCTAGACTCTGTCCACCATGTAGATCTGTGTTCGAGGAAGTCTACTATGTAGATCTGTGTTTGAGGATGTTGACCATCTGTTTTTGAACTGCCCCTTTGCAATCTCGGTCTGGCGGGAGGTTTCCAGTATTCTTAAAATCAATACACAGGTGATCAGAACTTCTATTGTTACCTGCGTCCAAAAATGGCCTCTCCTGTCGTTCCAAACCCTACAAATTCTTAAAATGAAAGATATTCGTTGCACATTTTATGGATACAAATTGGAGCGGTCAAGGTGAGGTTTTGAGTCACACAATGTTTGACAGGATGATAATCGTTCAGATTTTCTCCATTCGTGAGGAAAAACTAAGGTGAAATATTTACGCTACCATGAAGAATGCTTGGCCTTCCATTTCAACGAGGACTTTGCCATACTATTCGGTAATGTGTCAAATAAAATACCTCATAATTAGGGCCTGACTCTTTTATAATGTTCAGATATATGTTTCCCTAATGACAAAAATAAAAGGATCGCTTTGCATATTGGGCTTAAAAATCCACGAAAATTCCGGTATGCTCTTGTTAACACTGCTCGCGCAGTATAACAAATTTTAATTGGAATGGAAGGAACCAATCTTCCTTTCCAACGGATGGGAAACCATACTGAATTGATCATTATGATTTAACATAAATGTAAGGCTAGGCTTATTCATTAAGTGGGTCATGCAAAACAGAGCAATTTATCACCATAAGACAGTATAAAATTCAGAAATTTTACATCGTGTCGTTTTTCAATTCATAGTTGGGAAAACAAAATATAAATCAACCCAGAGTACATCTTCTCGGACCAATAGTGTCTGCTACACATGGATTTAGTCGAATGTCTTGACAGCCGAACAAGGAAAGTAATTGTCTAATTTGAAATTGAATCTAACAGCGTTAATTTGGTCCTCCGCGAGAAATAGTTGAATGTTCCTTTAGCATATTTTCTCGAAGTTCCGCTATCTCAGTTTCTCCAAAATGGTCTTCCGGTATATAGTAACCGGTTACAGGATCCGGCATCCAGGACCTCTCTCTATAACCTGCAGCAGCCTTATCGTCTCCTTGTTTGGGATCCGCCCGAATTGATCCCGTGGACAATCCTACTTTGCCTGCTACTACGCTGTATTCACGCCTGCAACGCAAAAAGTGATAGGTAATCAATGACCGAGACAGAGCACTGGCAGCCACAACCTTCATATGTAGAACAGATCTTGCCATTAAAAATTATGGGAAATTAGTGTATTGCAAGCGGACAAATTCCAAATTGCAATGGTGATGTTTAAATTGGAGAGAACATGGGCCATTTAAATAGGGCAAACACAGTAGTTTTAGGAAACAATAACGAAGATGATAGAATTTGTGAAACGTCTTTGGCAATGTTGACTTGTCGTTGTCAAATTCCAAAGAAGCAGAAAAAACACAACCGCGTACGATGCTGTGCAGGTCCTACGGAACTGCAGGCTTCTGTGTAAGGGATACATCCATGTGCGCCGCCTTGAAGGTTATAGGAAACCAACGCTTTTTTCTAGAAGGTCGCGAGGCGTGAATCAAGGCCATCCATGGTGTTATGGAGAGAACGTGAATCTACTTTTCTAAGAAGGTTGCAACTTGCAAGATGCGAGAATAAGAGACTACTTCTCGATGAATGTTGCAACTTGCAGACCTAAACTGACTGAGTCAACTTCAAACTTCATATGCCCATTCTCTTTATGACTTTTCAACAAAACGTACAGAATTTATTACAAGCATCCTCGTGCCAACCCCGTAACAAAATTTACCTTGTCTTATGTGCATGTGGGCCTAGACAATGGCAAACCTCTTAAACCCTTAGCGACACTGATAAGATAGCGTCCTTAACCTAACTTTCACATGTTAAAGTTTTCAAGGGTCACGCAGCTCATAGTACAAAATACTTTTCCCCAGCAATGTCAACTTTGGGTTAAATTTATTTTGGTTGTATATTAAATGAGTGGTATTATTATATTATTATTATTATTATTATTATTATTATTTTATTATTATTATATTATTATTATATTATTATTATTATTTTATTATTATTATTGGGCTTGATTTTTCCAGCTAGTTGTTTGTTGAGTTAAAGGGTTGAATTTATTTTTTATTTAAAAATGTAAAATTAAAATTAAGTAATTTAATTAGAATGAAAAAGACAAAAAAACCATCTCATTATACAACTATTCATTTATTTTAGTCTTATAGAACTATTTTTTATTATATATGGGTCCAAAAGAATTAGTAAGTTAAAAAAATTCATAATGTAATTGCTTATGATTATGATCTACCATAACTGCTTGAAGGTAGATTAAAGGGAAACACTGACTAATCTAGTTTGGCTAACACTAGAGGGAGTTCCATTCTTGGATGGATCATATTATGAACTTTGTAGGCTTAAAATTGGGGCATATTTGATGGTAGTCATTGAAGATATTTGGTTGTCTGTTGAATATGGAGAGAACACTGATTTTAGTGTAGAAGCCGAGAGGATTATCACGAAAGGGCTATCAAAGCCAGATATCGATAAAGTGAGACATTATGAGACAAAAAAGGAAATGTTGAAAAAATTGCAATGTCTATATGGAGGAGAAAGCCACGCAACAACAGAGGAGCTTGATGAACATTGTTGCACAAGCAGTGAACTTGAATCTGGGAAGGCTATTACTAATGAGAAGAAGAGAAGGAAGAGGTCGAAGAAAGCATCCCAGAAAAGAGATGCTGAGAAGATTGAATATATTCCTCTTAATGCAAAAATCGTTGCTCATCACTCTAGAGAGGATGATGAAGAATTAGAAGAAAGGCCATGCTGCTTAGAAGGTAAGCTTTTGTTTTGTGATAATTATAAATATATAGGTCATGTAGACACTAGATGTACATATTATTTTTCTGAAGATAAAGACATTCATAAATCTATTTGTTACGAAGAGAGACCCACTTTAGTAGTAGTAGAAAATGAGGGATCCTTTGAAGAAAATAAGAGTACCCCTGGTAGTGATGAAGAAGGAATACCCCTCAAACCTGTGGAAGATTCCATGGACACAAAGATGGATTTAGATATCTATAGCGGATGAGCTAGCACCTCTGATAGCAAAGAAAATGATCAAGATGAAAAAATATATTTTATGAAGAATTTAATCTTTGCTTTAGAAGAGATCAAGGAGCTATCCGAAGCAAATCTTATGCAAAAGGAGAAGTTGCACAAGTATGAGGTTGAAAATGAGAAGTTCAAGAAAACAATAGTTGATCTAAATGCTCAACAAGAAAAGGCTAGCAGATTGAATGGGAGCCTAACCATTCAACTAGATGAAAGAGAAGCCCACTGTGAGAGACAACACGCTAAAGTAGTCTCATTAAGACATGATTTAGAAAACAAAAATAAAGAATTGTCTCTATAACAACCCTGGTGAAAATTCCATGTAATACAAGTTAATGAAGGAAAAATAAAAACCATGGTTATGGGACACTTATTCCAAGTTGAATGTTGGGAAAAAATTCCTAGTGTGGGTGTTCATTTGGTTTATTATAGCTAAGGAAATTGGCAAAGGCAATGATAGGATTTGGAAAGGAAAAGTGACATTTTTGGCAATTTATTTATGAAAATAATGGAAATTAGGAGAAAAGGAAGGTGAAAGGTCACAGGTTGCATGTCAGAAGGAAAATGAAGGAAAATAATGGAAATTGAAGAAAATAGAGGCTTCATTAATAAAAGGCTTCTGAGGATTAGTTTGTAACCTTTTCTGAGTTTAGTCTTGGAGCTCTCTCTCTATTCTCTCTCTCACACACTCTTGGACATTTAGAGTTTCTTGGAGCACTTTGGGTTTGGATCAAGGAAAGCAAAGAAGGCAAGAGGAAGAAAAGATCAAGCAAGGAAGAGTAGGATCAAGTAGCTACAATGGGATTATTTGAAGGTATCGCTTTGCATATTTTCCTTCCTAGTTTTCGTGTGCAGGGTTATGCATGTGTGTTCTTAGTTCTCTCACTGTCATTGGCATGGGTTTTTCTAGGTGTGACGGTGTTCTTTAGCAATGCCTTGCCATTTTCGATAGCCATTGTGTGATGGGTTCTCATGTTTTTGGTTGAGCTGGGTTGCGAGATGGATTCGAAACTAAGTGAGGTGGACTCTGAAAGAAAGAACACATGACCTAGTGACCCCTGAACTGGATTGTGGGTTGCGGTAAAGTCGAATTTTGTGTTACCTTGGTAGGCCTAGGGATCATTGACCAGTGAATGGTGGAATATATGGTAAATCCTATAGGTGGGTACTCTCCTTTAGGCCTAGGAATCCTTGGCTGGTGATTGGCAAGATATATAGTAAAATCTTAAGCATGGAGTCCCGGTTAGGGCCTAGTGATCCGGTGTGGATTACGGTAAAGCTTGGTTCATTGATGAAGGTGAGGTGCTATATCCTCAGGAAGCCTTGGTTGATTTTGGTTATGAGTCTCACATTCATGCTAGGAATATGGCATGGGAGTGATTGGCTGAAAGAAATATTTCATTCAACCAATCTATGGTCATGTGGTTCATGGAAGTCCCAAACCTAGTTGGATTTTGCATTCATTAATAAGAGATTCTTTCCCTTAGTATTTCATGTGTAAATGTACTAGTTTATATGTGGATTCTATGGTTGTTGTATCCTTATTATTTTTGTTGTTTATATGTTGGTTACAAATATTTTTTATGGCAGTGATGATTTATGGCTCTCACCATATTTTGATTTGTACATGAATGAACAAGCATATATTATCTAATAGATGATAATGCAACTAATGTTATAAGGCATCAATGGTTCTTAGTGATTCTCAGATAAGTATGAGAGCCCTATGCTCATATCTGTTGTTATGACCTGTAGAATGCATATTTGTGACATGTTTGATGGAATGCCTATCATGCCTAGGAGGGGTCCAGTCAAGTCTTAGTTCAAGTTAGTATCACTTTTTCGATGTTAATTTTCATTGCTGAAGGTTTCACAAAGTTATGGGCAGTGACCTAAGACTCGGCCTTGAAAATATGGCACAAAATCAGGGTTCATTGGCTCTGAATTAGTTGAAAAAGGCCCTATTCGCTTTCATTCCCTTGCATTCCCTTGATGTGAGTGCATGTACAGGGCACTAGGCACATGCATTTCGATTTCATGGGAGCAACTAAGGCTCTAGGTTAGTAAAATGTTAAGTTTCCTCAAGGGTTGGTCACCTGGAAAGGTTGGTTGTTTCTTGAAGGTTCTGTAGCATGTGTGGAAGGTCAGATTGGTTATGTGGTGTTGGTTCCACTTCCTTAATTGTACATGGGGAGTTGAATTAGAACATAGTATCCTCTCGTCACACATTTATGGCAGCAGACCGCTTAACTTGGGTAAATGTGGGAGGAGGGTGTTACAGTCTCAACATCAGAAGCTTGGGGAGAGCAGGAAAAGCCTGGATGAGAAGTTTTCTAAGCAAAGATCCCCTCTCATCAAGGCTAGTTTGGGTTCCAAAGAAGAACCAAACTCTAAGAAGGCAAAGGTTGAAGGGTCAGCTATCCAGGTAAGTGATGTTGGAAGTTCCAACAACAACAAAGGAAAGGAAGTTGTAAGAAAGCAGGAGAAACAATGAGAGAAGAAGTAACAATAAGATGTTGAGAAAAAGCATAAAAAATGAATGAATAATAGCTAGAGCAGGCAATAAAAACAACATAGGATTGCTACACGTAGCAACTCAAGCAGCCATGGTGGGCACTTGAAGAACCAACATAAGTTGTTTCCCTCTCAAGGAAAAATCCTTCAAAGAAAAGGTATCTTTCATTATCAAAAGCCTTTTCATGGTTATTGTTTTTCTTGCAACAATTTTGGGCGTAAGGCCATAGATTGTAGATGGCATTCAAGAAAACGAGATGTGTTGGGTAGCAACAACCCAAGAATGCGTAAAGTGGCTAGGAGAAGGCATGTCGGTAGGAGTATAGGCATTAACAAGAATGATGGTAGATATGGTAATTCCTCTGCCCCATTATCAAGCCATATCAAATGCTACAACTATGGAAATTTTTTGCATGAGGTAGCACACTGCAAATATAAAATAACAAATCCCACTTCTTAGAATATCCAAACAAATGGAGAAACTCATCTAGTGAGGATGAGAATAAATAATGGAGTAGAGGAATACAAGTTTGTCTTTAGTGCTCTATGTCAAAAGAGCAAGATGAAAAGAGGAGGAATAAATCAAAAGAAAACTAGGAAGAATGATCCTCTTACTCTTGTAGTAGACCCCTCTGTAAGTAAAAAAAGGTAGCAAGAAGACTTGGGTGAAGAAAGAGGAGGTGAAGGAAAATTTTCCTCTAGCCTTGCACAGTCAACATAGATCCCAAACAAGGGCAAGGAAGAAGCTAAAAGGTAATGCTCCTATCAGGACTCGACAATTGAAGGTCTGGAAGAAGAAAGAGGACAAGATACTCAAGTGGAGAAGAACCTATATTTCTCTTTAGTAAAGGAATAGAATGGCCTCAAGGGAGGTTGAATAAGTCATATGCGGGAATATAAAAGGTATAGACAGAGATGTGCATTTGATTCTTGAAGGTATGGTTGTGTGCCCTTGTTGGTTACAAGAATAGATTGGTTTATCTTCAAGTATATCATCATTGTGAGAAATAGGAAAGAGAAGCCAACATGGTTGCAAGGGGAGTACACAACAATATTCTATGTTGTGAGAAGAAGATGAGTTGCAACATAAGTGTGGAATGAATGTAGAATTTTCTGTAGATTCACAAGCTCATGTAATCTACTAAGACAAGAGACAAGAATATACCTCTGCTTTTTTACAGTGGAATCACACAAAGATCGAGAAAAAAATAATCGACAAGAGGAAGAACATTAATGGAAGATAACACAATAAGTATATGGGGAAAGCCACAGCTCACAACCCCACTATCTGTATTGCATTAATCAGAAATCCAAGATGATAATACAATGCTTGTTCTCACAAGAACAATCCCAACACTCAGTAAAATCAATCTCCAACTCACAAGAAAACTCTTGGCCAACACTTAGCCAATTCTCTAGCTCTCCAACCCCTATTTCCTTGCACCCTTCGTCAAAGAATTTGGATGAAGACAATATGCTTTACTCAACCTTGAGCTTAACTTGTACAAGTATTTCCTATCCTGCACCTCATGACTTCCTTTGGCCAATGCTTTGCCAAATTTCCAATCCTACAAGCTTCTAATTCTTTGCACAATTCCTAAGAGAATTAGCTTGTATTTAAAGGGAATTTCCTCATCCATAACTACACAATTCAAAATTAGGTCCAATTCCTGATTGCATGCCTGATTTGTACAACTCAGAAAATTATACAAAAAATAGTGCATTGTCCTTGCACTCTAGCCTCAACTGGGTCTTTCTCAGAATCGACATGCATGAGTTTCTAATGAGGGAATCTTCAGTTAACTCTAGTAGCACTAGTTGAGTTCATTAGTGCACCAACTAACTGTTAACTCACTATTATTTCCTCAAATAGTTTGGAACTAATTTAATTGGACTTAGTAAACTGAGTTAACTAATTACAACTCATACTTAACTCATCTTAGGCCCCTATAATATAGGGAGAACATATGCATGACATCGGAAAGACTTCCAACTCGAAATTCCTAAGTTAACTAAGTCAAATCCCTCTCGTTAACTATTACAAGTTGCTATGAGAATAAAATTCAATTTTAATTCTCAGTTTAATTTAAGGATAGATTAAACTGGAATTTCTGGATTCTATTTTTATCATTTCTTGTTGCTATTTTCAACACTCCCTCTCAACAAGAAAGGAATTCAACTCGATCTAGATCCTGAACCTTTGAAATTTTCTACATGCAACACTTCTCTTAGTGTTTTTTCTCCAACAACTCCAGAAACAAAAAAAAAACATCCAACTTGAATCAAAATGATGCCTCTTTCATCAAAGTATCCGATTTTTATTTCCTCTATCGACTGAAAACTCTGTGCTTCTGTTGAATCTGCCTTTCTGCATTGTTGTCAACCCTTCTCTACACTTCTTCAGTATATGACTGCTTTAGCCTCTATCACTCTGAGCTATGATTTCATCAATATCACTGATTCCTCCCGCTACTATGTACTTTGGGCTCCCGTAGCAAGGTATGATCCATGAGATAGAACAACTGAATGGATCCTACCCAATTTCAACCCTCTTGGGACTATCACTTCACATCGCCCCACCTAACACCTAGAGGTATTGTTGCATGTGATCTGTATTCCCACTTGGGTTGAAATTTCCCCCTACTAGAGGTCTCTCCATGACTGGATGCCTCCACTCAGTCTCCTCTTGGCTTCTCCAATTGTAGCTGCTCCACAATTGTCTGAGACTGCTTCTTTTGGGGCTGCATGTTGAAAGGTAATTTACTCTCCCTCTCAACCACCAAGTCTCTAACCTTTGCCTTACTCCTCAAGGCTTTGCATGCATCATGTACCTCAAGTGCATATAGGTTCTTGGCTAGCACACCAATCTATTTCATCTATCCCACTGTCACGAAATTTTATGCAAAAAGAGTTGATTTCAAATCAATGATGTATCCCTCATCCGAAATCTAATTCAACCGATTTTTTTTTTTGAATTTGGGTATTTTTCGCAAATAATCCAAATATTCTATTTGTTTTTGAAAATTTTTCACAAAAATATTCAGATCTTCTCTGCAAACTCACGGCCAAAAACTCAAAACTTCAAAACCTCCTCTAGTATATTGTTCTTAGCTATGATACCATGTAAAATTTCTTGTAGATTCATAAGCTCATGTAATCTACTAAAACAAGAGACAAGAATCTATTTCTACTGTTTACAGAAGAATCACATAAATATTAATCAAACAATAATTGACAAGAGGAAGAACATCAATGGCACATAATACAATAAGTATCTAGGGAAAGCCACAACTCAAAACCTCACTATCTGTACTGCATTAATCAGAAATTCAAGATGATAATACAATGCTTTTTCTCACAAGAACAATCCCAACACTTAGTAAAATCAATCTCCAACTCACAAGAAAACTCTTGGCTAACACTTAGCCAATTATCCATCTCTCCAAGCCCCTATTTCCTTGCACCCTTGGTCAAAGAATTTTGATGAATACAATATGCTCTGCTCAACCTTGAGCTAACCTGCACAAGTATTTCCTATCCTCTGCCTGATGAATTCCTTTGGCCAATACTTAACCAAATTTCCAAGCCTCCAATCTTCTATTTGCACAATTCATGAGAGAATTAGCCCGTATTTAAAGGGAAATTCCTCATCCATAACTACGCAATCCAAAATTAGGTCTAGTTCTTGATTGCATGCATGATCTGTACAAATCAAAAAATTATACAACAAATAGTACATTGTCCCTGCACTCTAGTCTCAATTGGGTCTTTCTTAGAATCAACATGCATGAGTTTCTGATGAGGGAATCTTTAGTTAACTGGAGTAGCACTAGTTGAATGCATTAGTGCACCAACTGACTGTTAACTCATTATTAGTTCCTCAAATAGTTTGGAACTAATTTAACTAGACATAACTCAGTAAACTATGTTAACTAATTACAACTCATACTTAACTCATCCTCGACCCCTATAATATAGGGAGAACATATACATGACTTCAGAAAGACTTCCAACTTGAAATTCCTAAGTTAAATAAGTCAACTCACTCTAGTTAACTATTACAAGTTGCCATGAGAATAAAATTCGGTTTTAATTCTTAGTTTAACTGAAGGAAAAATAAACTAGAATTTCTAGATTATATTTTAATCATTTCTTGTTGTTATTTTCAACTATGAAGAGGCCCATAGTTAAGTGAAGTCCATAGGATAATTCGCCACGCGGAATCAAATAAACATATATAAGCGCTCAGAGAGCATTGGATTAGGGGGAGCTACTTTAGTAAGTAGTAGCAGGAAATTAAAGGTTTGCACCTTGGGTGAAATACCCTCATTTCATTTAAGTTGTGAATTTGATTTTTCCTAACAGTCTTGTGTTCATGAAACAAAATAGGTACAAGCTTTCAATGTCACTTAGTTTTCAAATGGTATCACTATGTCAATTAGTGGTCTGGGTTCATATGGAGCAACCTTGTGTGCAATGGGCATTTCCTTATGAAAGGAAGTATTAGAGTTTGTTTGCTATAGTATCCAATCTTTATCAAATTCTCGGTGCATTTGGTATCATCTAAGAAACAATCCATATTTGAAGTACCATGATCTTAGGGGGAGCAGAGTTGGTTAATAGAGATGCTCAAGTGAAGTGAACATAGCCTCAGCATCAATAACAATGGTGAAGAGCAAGCTGAAATGAATCACTCATGAATCATATTTGCAACAACGAAAAAACCATGATAAATTTTAGTTGGTATCAATTTCTTTTTAATCCATACAAAATATGCATTGGTAGAGAGAGTACTTAGCCAACAACCATAAGGTGTCCAAAACTAGAGAATTATCAAGGAGGAGGAAGAATATGTTCAGGGGGAGCATATCACATATGTCTAGTTTATAGAGAAGCAACAATTATCAACCCTTGAAGAGAAGTCTGCATAGTAGAATGCACATCAGCAGCTAGACCCTCTATCATTGACAATGAGTGATTGCATAGGGGAGAAAAAATAGCTTGTATCCCTTTTCCATCGATGTCAAAGGGGGAGAGAATCTTATTAGAGAAGTTGTGATGGCTCATGCAAAGGAGAGAAAGCCATTGGTGACTCATGCTAGGAGAAGTGTGGAAGCAATATAAGGATTGGACATCAATGTGGAGAAGTGATGAGGTGTTTCCATCAATGCCAAAGGGGGAGATTGTTGGATAGTTGGCATTGCCCAAATGGCTAGTGGCAATGCGTGTGTTGGCATTGATGTCAACAGCCATGGGGGATATATGTTGGACAATTGGCATTATTTGACATTTGGAAAGTGTGTTGGCATTGATGTCAACGAGATTAGCATTCAGGTTGGTGGCAACATATGTTGGCATAAGTTTAGGGGGTGTGCCATGGTTGTTATAGTCTCTTATAGAGGATCATCATAGTAGTAGGCTTATTGGAGAAGCCATTAAATGATGACTATGATGGTTGGAAATCCCATGATTTGTACGGGATTTTGCCTCAATAGATCAACTCAAATACTCTTAGATATCACACAGTTGGATAAAGCTTGAAAAATTATTTCCAGTGGTATGTGGAAGTCTGAAAATGGCCTCCTGGTTTGAGAGATAGAGCCAATAAAATTTGAGGTGCTCCAAAGTTAAATGTGGCCTTGGGTCAAAGTAGTGACCAAGTTTGGTAGTGCCCATATTTAGAGGAATCAATAATGGAATCATTAAAGGAATCACCAAGCAAATGTGGGTGGACAACAAAGCAACAAGAAGAAGTTTGATTGGCTTAGGTGGAGCCCACCCGATAGAGTTACCCTCGCATATGTACCCCAATAGTTTTTAAAGGGTACACAATTGGGTTGATGAGGGGCACTAGTAGAGCAACTAAATCCTTTTCTGATTAGCTTAGGTGGAGCCCACCCGATGGAGTTATGTCAATGGATGTAACCTGAAGGATATCAAAGCATTGTGCAAAGGATAGTCAACATGGAGGAAATTTAAGCAGAGCAACAACTAGTAGGAGAATAGGAAGGGCTGCGTGGGGACCCCACACTACACAACATCTCGTAAGGCTCATCCCAGAGGATTGTAAAGGGGGAACAAAATGGAAGCATCGGGTGATAGGCATTGAGCCACGTGGCAACGTTCTAATGGACCTTAATATGGAAATCTTGTCAGACTTGGAGGCCACGGGAAGTGGTTTTCCATATAGCTAATCGAATAGATCAATAAAGAAGAACCACTTTGGGACCACTCCCTCTAATAAAAAAAACCACAATGGAGTGGTGTTGAGACCGGGTTCTTAATCTTGGTGGTTTTTTTATTAAGAAATGAAATTAATCACAAAACAAAGGTCTAGGGGACCCTTTCTCTCTCCTCGGCAGGATAGGTGGAAGCATACAATTGGCTCTCAGGAGATAAGGTGGTTGATGACATCAACATGGTGTAGTTTTATAGGGGACATGTGGTAGACAAATTTGTCTTTTTGGGTGGCCTAATGGGCCACGTTTGGGTGACACATGTCACCACTGAGAAGGCGCCATGTGGGGTTGATTACATAAGCATGAAATCATCCCGTAAGGGCTACCCCAGAAAGATTAGAAACGTGCACAGAGAGGATGAGATGCGCAAGAAGCACAGGGAAAACGTGGGAGTTGACTTAGCCTGGTTGTGTTTTAATTGGTGCACCAATGCGACAGTGGTCCCACTAGGACATGTCATCCCGAAGGTATGGAGCCCCAGATTTCAATAAGGAAGCGCAAAGGGAATGCATCAAGTAGTAATCGCAGGACACATCAATTAGACATATCATCCCAATAGAACCTTTGATTGGCTAGTGAAAATGCACACGGACCCCGCCGGACAGCGAAGCCCGCCAAGAAGAGCCTGGAGGAGTTTAAAGAGAAAGCAGGTGAAAGCGCCAGGACTTAGAAGCTACAAGGTAAGCGTCAAATAAAGGCATATGGAATAGGTAAATACCAAAGATGCAAGAGTAAATAATAAAGGGAATTCAAACTGCAAATGGCGTAGAGTGATTTAACGACTATAGGCTTAGTCGACGATCACAACACTAAGTCCTAAGGTGGACAAGAGACTAAGCGCCAACATGAGATAAGCTATAATGAAAAATGTCCATGAATTTATATTTGGTGGCACTATTAATGGAAATCCTTTAGGCTTTGGATGAATGGGTCGGTACCTACTTGGGCAGGGTTCCACCATATTTGGCAGTTGTGCCATAACTGCCTATGGCCATTGTTGGGTCAAACATGCATGGATGAGTCAATAGCTGAAATTTTTATTTGAGTTAGTGGTGAATGTCAAGAACTCTATCTCAAGATAGTGAAGGACCACGATACATAAGAGAAAATTAATGGATCTTGTCTTCAAAAAAATTATCCATCCTTGAGCCTTCTTGAATGACATGAAGAATTCAAGTGAAAAGAATGCTAAGTGTAGAAGCTTTGATCATAGACCTAGAGAGCCATGCCTAAATTATAATCTAAGTTCTATGGGAAATTAATCAACATTCGGAGCCATGTTGTAGTGTGTAGTTTGACTAAGAAATAATCCTTAGTATGGAGAAATTCTTAGGTGCCCATTCTCAGATTTTATTCAGTTGCAGTGGCCGAGAAGTTGTATAGAGCAAAGAAATATTGTTGCCCATATATAGTCTCACTGAGAATTAATTCTAAGTATGGGAGAAACACATAGCTTCCCATTCTTATGTTTAATGAAGTTTTAGTGGCCAGGCAATTTGATTTAACAACATCATGTAGAGCCATGATGAGCATGCTCTTGGGAAAAGTGTGATTGACTACAAAGACAACATCGATCACTATGGAAGAATGAAACAAAACCAAGGATTATAATGGAGAAATTGGGGTTAGCAACATTGTTGAGAGAGTTTCATGGAGAGATGTGGGTGTGTGAGCACTGTTGAAGAGAGGCCAAGTGTGTTTGTGCTGCAAAAAGAGGTCAAGAGCTCCTATGCAGAGGAAAGATGCCAAGAGTTCTCGTGTTGAAGAAGAGGTCTGAGAGAATAATCTTTGTGTGAGGGTTGCTAAGAAGAGGTTAATTGAGCCTGTGTTGTAAAGAAGAGGACAAGAGTTCTTATGTAGAGGAAAGAGGCCAAAAGTGCCTGAGTAGAAGAAGAAGGCAGAGACCTAAGTGTATGTTGTTGAGAGCGGAGGGATGAGTACAGTGTGCTGCTATTGAGTGAGTAAAGGATAGAGTGCAGCATGGGATGTGTAGAGGAGGGACTACAAAGAAGAACAAAGTTGATATCAAGTAGAGTGGCTGCCAATTACAGAGAGTATAGATTGCCTTATTGAGTGTGGGTTAGTGCCTGCAAAAAAGGGAGTTGGTGCTTCCATCTTAGTGGATGTCTAGGTAGAGCTTGGGGGTTCGTGCCTCCTACAAGTTGGTTCTTGCAACAAATCCGTGAAGTTGGTGCTTCACATGGTGCTTCTTGTAAGATTATTAGGTGTCTACAAAAGGAGGGAGTTTGTGCTTTCTGCTAGTCGGTGCTAGAAAATAATCAAAGGGAGTTAGTGCTTCTTGTGGGTGGCGGATCACATACAAATTGATGTATTAGAGTAGGTGATCCTATTTTTACATCAATAACAAAGTAAGCTCTAATGGTTTTTCTCCCAGAAGGGTTTCCATGATAAACCTTGGCATCCATGTGTATTTTTCTCATGGTGTATGTGCTTGTGTTGATTTATATAACTTTTGTTATGTTTTGTTAATGATTTCTCTCATAGTGAATGCCAAGTTTGGATGAGTAAAGATAAATTGGCATCAAACTTTAAATTAGCCTTAATACTGATTCAGCCCCCATCTTAGTATTAACATTGTTTCCAAGGTCCGCCTAAAACTTATGCCACTTCTTGCAGTAAATGGTTAGTCTATAAACCAAGGAAATTATGTTATGTCATATGCAGACTTATTTTACACATACTCTTCAATGCTTTGGAAAATATCTACACTCAAACTTGATATAGCCTTAATTATGAACCCTCTAATCCTTTAATAATATATTATATTTATGCACTCAGACACAACACTTTTCCTTTTTCTAATGATTTTTAAGGGCAGTTGTGGGTTTTTAGTCATATAGCATGCAAAACTCACATGCTACAAGGAGCGTAAGAGGCAACTCCAGATAACCTTGAAATATGGAGTGGTTTTTTAACCCAAGGTTGTTACAAAGAAGCCCTCCATATAGCCTTGAAATATCATTTGATATATGCCCAATCTAGTTATGTTTATACTATCATCCCTAATTTTCCTTGGTGCAATGCTGCTAATGTGTTGGGGGCATCTCATGTCGATGACGGTATTGTTGGATCTCTTTCCCACCCTCAACCATCACCATATCCTCAACCTCCAAATGGTTATGGTCAATCTTGGGGGGGGGACCAGTTCAGCTTACACCTATCTCCCTCTCGATCCTTCACATTTCAACTCTTACCAAGGTACAAGCACGACATATGTATATGCCCATTTGCGTCAGTTAATGTCAGGGCCAACTATTTCTCAACTTGGTTAACTAAATGTTGCCATGAATCCTTACTATCATTATGCACCGCCTAGCATTCCAACACCACCACCACCAGTGCCTTAACCTCCCATGCCTCTACCTCCTCTTCCCCAATAACAACCATCTCCTCAGAATCAAGTGTTTTCTCATCAGAGTACTACCAAACCCCCCAACTCCAAGAGAAAGAATAAGGGGAAGGGTTACCAGAACCAACAATATCAAGCTAACTAGGGAAATCAAGGTCGACAACCTAATGCCCTAAGGATGACCAACCTAATTATGTAACCTAGTAATAAGGTGGACAACCCAAGCAAAATAAGGTTCTAAGAACCAATAAACCTTATGCTTGTTGCACAGTTTTTGGCCATTATAAGCATGAATGTCCCCTTTTACCTTATATACATCAAGTATGGGAAACTAAAGCATCTTCTTCTAGAGGACCTCAGCCCATTGCTCCACCTCCCCTTCCTTCTTCATCACAACTGACAGTGCTTACAAATCCTTTTCCTGATCAAGGATATGTGGTTGCCCAACCCACACAAATACTGCAAGCACGCAACCCTCACAATATGGACATATAATTACCAAAATCTCATGATGAATTGTGAAGAAGTAAACACCAACTAATTCAACCTATAGACTTGGTCACGCCAATATGAAAATCCTCCTACAAAGTCAGTGACTAATTAAGAACCCAAAGTATCCACTGAGCCCCTATCATCATCAAATGGTACCTTACAAATCCCTCAGCCTAAGGTCGAGGTCCACCCCAAGATCCCCAAAGGTCCATTACATTGAAATCATAATTCTTCTAAATTCACACATAAATATAGCATAGTAGATAGCTTGGCATAGTCTCTTGCTACCATGT
Organism: Pinus taeda; assembly: GCA_000404065.3. NCBI lineage: Eukaryota > Viridiplantae > Streptophyta > Pinopsida > Pinales > Pinaceae > Pinus > Pinus taeda. Next base: position 22,705 of record APFE030979573.1, read on the forward strand.
CACGCTGGAAGTCCTTTAAACATGCCAATCCCAATGGAAAGCTCTAGTATCTACTTTTGGCATTATGGATACCTTTGATGATCATATGATCATCTTTGATGTTGATAAAGCAGAATATCCCCCCCTACCTTCATCTGTTTCCTTTTAGATACCAGTCTCCATAAAAAATACTGTGTATAAAGGCGAAGATGCCTCCACCTATGCGATGGCTGCTAGTGTATGGAAACAACTTGGTTCCCCTAACCTTTCACCGTCCTCTATCACTCTTCATGCTTGCAACGATCACCCCTTGTAGCCCCTAATTTTATATTTCAATTTCCCCATCACTGTTGTTGGAAAGATGGTCATGATTGATATCGAAGTCATTGACGCCCCTTTATGTTATAACATCTTGTTGGGTTGTAGTTACACATATTCCATGTCAGTTTTCACATCCTCTATCTTTCATAAGATGTGATTCCCTCATAATGGAAATATTTTCACTGTCGATCAATTGAATTACTATGACCCTAAGACCCAAAATTCTCCTTAGTATATTATTTAATCGATGACTAGAAATAAGACCACCCCTACCCTAATCTGTTTCCCCTGAGGTCTATAAAGATTCCATGCTAGTGGGGGCTTATTATGGGCAGCCACTTACCCCTTTAGAGCCTATCTCTTTGAGTGTTTTCATGCTTCAAGCGTCATGGGCCATTGGCAAGCGGCTTGGTACGTCTTCCTAGGAGCCAACTCCTCCACAACCCCCTGCTCCAAACTCAACTCATCCTTCTGGTACAATTCCTCCAAGAAAATACCCTTTCGCTGGTATCTCCCCTGGTCCTTTCCAACTAGGAATCATTCCTCCAAGACTCAACCACCTAGGGGTAGTTCCCCTAGGTCATTACCACTCTTTTTAGATACCTTTCTTATTCCCACCACCAAGAATATTTTCTACCCCTGTCATTCCTACGTTGAGTCTTCCTAATATCACTTTGGGGATCCCAATACGGTACATTGATCCTCTAGAAAACACTCCCCCAAACCCACTCAAACCTTATATAACTTTGACTCCAGTTCAACCCATTGCTCCCTCCCAATCCTTTACTTCAGTTCCATGGCAAGCTGAACAAGAAGCCACTCTTGTTGTGAAAGCATCTGGTGGGGGGGGTGTTGACGGTGCTAGAAATCCGTCAACCAAGGGGATCTCCCTGATATGAAGTCCCAATTAGACCTCACATTTTTTGGTTTAGGAGTCCCATCTGGTATAAAGTTCTAGTTTCCAAATCCTCAAAGATCTTCCTTGGCTCTAGCCAGCAGCATAGGAGAGTGATGCAATGGTATCTTCGAACAACAAGGTGAGTGTGCTTGGTGGTGTGCAACGCAACTGTGTCTAGGTTCCCTTATTGCAAAAGGGTGGAGAAAAGTGAGCCTCTAATTGAGAGGTAATAGTACTACCCAAGAAGAGAAACGTGGTAACCAGAAAGACTTGTCTAACATCTTGTGGAATAGTCCACAGCAGATGTGATAGTCATTACAACCAACAACCAAGGAAAGACCTATCTACCATCTAGTGGAGTAGTCCACAGTGGATCTGACGTTTGTTACAACCAATGACTAAGTGTTACAGATCCATTTGGGCACATCACTCCCATCATCCAGATCAGTTTTTTAAGGCTCATCAAACCCTAATTTCGATTGCTACATGCCCTAAACAAGTCAACCTTTTGAATGCCTCCTTCCCAGACAGTTTCATGGCCTGAAGACATCCTGAAATGACCTCGAGAGGGACCAGCGCAGGTAGGACCATGTAAGGGTGCACTGCGGAGCAGTTAAGTCCATGTCAGGGTGATCTACAGAGCACTTAGGCCGTATTTGACCTACACTGGGCAATTTTGAGCGAAATTCACATAGGGTTTGGGGAATATTCTTATCTTTTGGAGCCTTCTAGATGATTCCCATACTTATCATCTCACGTGAGCTCGAAAATGGATGAGGAATGAGTTAAGATACATCCTATCCTCTCATCCCTTCCTTCATGGAACTAATTCTAAGTGTGGAAGGCCATTCAATACCCTCATTGATGAAAAAACCTCCTCCATCTTCCTATAAATTTACCTCTTATCTAAGTGATCAGGGGCTGGAATTTTATGAATTGTAAGGAGATAATGTTAGTTTGAGAATTGAGATTATTGTAAGTATCATTATGTTGCCAGATCTTTTGCTTTGACTGGTTCTTTGTCTTCTGTTTATGTTTACAGGTACTTCTCAAGCGTGTTAAGTACAAGAAGGAGCAAAAGGATCGATACAAAGGAGACAAGAGGAAAGCGAAAGTACAAGTAGGTCCTCTCATTCTCTCTGTCTTATCTATTGTTTATAGAAAATGGTTAAAGTGATTTAAATTGTTGTTCTAGATATAGCTACTTATCTACGGAATTAGTATTTATCCGTAGATACCAAACTCTTCATAAAAAATTGGCGACTCCATTGGGGATTGATCATCGTTCCAAGTTGTTTATCATATCCTAGGACACCCTAGCAACCCTTACTTCCTTTCATTAATTGTATTTCAGCCTTGTTGAAGTGAATTTTGGTCAAAAATTGTGTTTAGTTGCCTCTTGAAATGGGTAGCTGTCACCAGCGCAGGCTTGTGAGGGACATAGTGTGCTGCAGAGCACCCTTGGCTTAGGGATAGTGCTCTAAAGTGCATTGTCTCCCATTCAAGGTTGTGTTGATCCTCCTTGGGTCAGGTTTCCACCTTTGCATAGGGTTTTTCACTGAATTTCTTCTGTTTGATTGCTTGTTGAATGATCAATGATTGTCATGTCTCTAAAATCAAGATTGTATCTCCTTTGCTAGCCCTACTTTGACTTGATTGATTAATGTCTCTTAAATTATTTGTTTGTCATTATCGATTCATGGTCAAAGATAGACTATAGTAGATTAATTTTTGTTCGAAAGAAAGTGTCATAAAAGTCTTCTTTTCCTTCGAAAAAGAACTGTCATAAAGTCTTCATTTGTGTTAAAGATTGATTGATTGTATGTGCATTAGTTTCCTTTTGTTCATAATAACATTAAGGGAACTGAAAAGAAAAACTTGCATCGTGCATTGAAAACGTTTGTGTGTGCTCATAGGAATAGTTTAGGGAAATTGCATTAGATTGTGCTCTTTGCTCTTTGATTGAAAGAAATCTAACTGCTCTATCCCTATTAGCTAAGATTTTCATTGTTAAATTGAATCAAAAGAATGCTTATCATATTAGTCGCATTCTAGGAATTGAAAATAAATCATGTGGTGAACCTTGAAAGGCAAATTCCTAATCAAGATCAACATAAAATTATCCTCAATTTACCTAATGGAGCATTGTCACCTAATGAATAACTTTTAGAGGTTCCAGGCTAGAGATGTGTTCCAATGTCGTAAAACATAGAAACTGTCACTAAATTGTCTGCAATACATCCCGAGTGTGATATCTCATTCCATGTATGTGAGTATATCGTAGCTTTTCCATGTACCTTCAGGTATTTAGGGCGGTGTTACAAGACGTAAAGTATATGGGAATTCTCTCACTATGCGGTTTTGCATTAGACAACGCTATTATGGATTGGGTCTCCACGTACTTTCTGGTAGATATGGGAGGACAACACTAGCTTGTTATCCATCCTTAGGTAACCAAGTCGCCCGCCTTGAACACTTGATACACTAAACACAATATTCGGGGAGATTTCCTCCCTGTACTTCTTGGTTTGCCAGGATGTATTCTGCAGTTCACAGTTTCTTGGTAAACCTTTTGCCTAGCTTACCCCTTTTTGTTTATCTCTTTTTGTAATAAAATCAATTAGAAATCGTGGAGAAAAATCAACCCTTACCTTGTTGTTCATGGATAGCAGCGAGTAAATTGCCTTTATCGCCCGAAGCTACACCTATTCAGACAAAGTGGTCACGTTTGATTGGATCCAGTACTTCACAAGCATCTGGTTCTTCATATGAATTACCAAAAACACCTATACTGATAAGTACTATGACCCCAGTTACTCCTATGATTACTGGTACATCTGTTGTTGAACTGGAATTTCCACAATTACCTGAGGAAACTAGAACTGAATCTAGTGAAACGGTAACCCAAGTTTTTCAACAACAATTTGATTCTCAATCCGAAGTTGTTCAACAAGAAATTACTTCTAAACCTGAATCTGTTCAACTAGAACTGGATCTTGAACTGATCACTGTTCAATCAGAAGTTACTTCTGGAGTAGAAATTGTCACGAAGCCCAACCTGAACTTGTTCTTTTACCAGAATGTTTGGACCCTGAGGTGGAACAATCATAAGTTGTTACCTTACCAGAAGAAGATCGACTGGTAGATCCTCAGACATCCGTAATTGTCGAGACCTCCTCTTTACCTCAGTAATAATCAAAAATCTATTACGGACCAGATAGTGAAATTCTTCCACGGTTTGATTTCAATAGAAGAGGAACCTAAGGTAGGATCACCTAGAACTCCATTCCATTTTGGAACTGGACTACATCTGTATCCTTATACTCCTCATTTCACTGCTCCTTTTGATCTTGATTACTTTCAGACACTTGTTGATTCGTTAGGAAACTTATTTGGACATTTGACTATGGCATAGTCAACATCCCGAACTATTCATCTGTTACGGCTACGATAGAATCTTCTGTCGCAACCTCTTTGATGTTTACTACCACAACCTCAGTCACACTTGTATAGTGTTCCATCCATCCCATTAAGTTACCAATATTTATCGGGAACCCACTCAGGTGTTTCTTCTAGCCCTTGGTCTTCACCAATGTCCTTTACTGGAATTTCATTTGTTTCCTCATTTACGGGTACTGAACAACTGGACCCATCAAGTTCACATCAATCTGGTTCATCTGGTTACCATCCTATGTATCCGCTCAACACTGGACTACCCTCATATGAAGAACAATATGCATATTCTCCTTATCCTACATATTTTGGGGGGCAACCATATGTCATCATCTTTAGGTCAGCCTAGAATGATTGTATGTTAGTGGCACCCAACCATGCCCGTTCAACCTAGCCTTGTGTATCCATCACAACCTATGAAATTTGTCTCATCCATACCTACAACACCTGTTGTTACAACTGTGTCAAAGCCACAAGCTCAAATTGTTGTATCACAACTTGTGCAAGCTGGCCCTTCAACCTCAGAACCCTAAGTTTTAGGTATACAAATCCAACCTTCTCAGGCGGTTTTGCAAAAACCACTTGTGTCTGGAGTCCAACAACTTCAAGCTAGTTTACCTTTACTGGAATGAATCAGACTTACACTGGTTTAGTGTATTCACAACTTGGTCAACCTTACATTGGTGGGAAACAACAACTGTTGTACCAACAACAACAACAATTGATTCAACAGCCTTGGCAACCCCAATATCAATAGCAAAAATTCTAGCAATACCAACCTCAACATGGACTTGGACAACAAGATTATGTTGGGTTTGGTCAGAAACAAGTTTATCCAAGCCTTGGTCAACAAGCCTATGCTGGGTTTGGACAACAAAAAATTTACCCTGGTGCACAACAACAACAACAACAACCATACAATAGATTTTCTCAACAAAATTACCCATATCAAGGTTACTAGTAGCAGATGCCTTATGCTAGTATGCAAAGGCCCATTTCCAAGTCAATTCCATCTTACCCTCGATATTCTCAACATGACCTCAATAGACAGTTTCCTTTCGTTGCAACACTTGAGTTACCAGATCTAGATTGGCTCACCAATGACCCAATTCTTTATGCACCTTGGGTGTCGGTGACTCCTCATAAGTTACCTTCCGATATTCTGAAAGTCAATGGAAATCCTAGAGAAGACCCGTCCAACCATGTCATGACTTTTAATTTATGGTGTTCATCAAACTCCTTGAATGATGATTTTGTTAGACTTCGTCTTTTCCAGAGAATGCTTACTGGTTCGGCTGTGAAGTGGTACATCGAATTACCATGAGCTTCTTTCGATAACTTCACTGCTTTAGCCACCATGTTTTTAACCCACTTCTAGTTACCCATATGATATGAGACTAGAACGGAACTATTAACCAACTTTAAATAGACTACTGCTGCTCATATCTTTGATCATATTCATGAGTGGCGTCGTCGTCATTGCATGGTTAAAAATTTTTTTCCTGATCATCTTCTGGTTGAGTGGTTTATAAAATCCTTGCTACCATCTATCACTGAGGATGTGGTGAAAGGTGGAGTTGTCACAAAAGAGCAAGTAATTGCTCGTGCCCAATATTTGGACTTGATTTATACACAGTCTGGCATGCTCTATGAAAAGATCCTAAATGCACCTTGACCAGCTTTCACTGTTCCTCCTCCACCATCGAGTAAGGACTCTCATGCCAGAGACAGCGCGATTGTTTCTTCGAGCACACAAATGACAGGTATACCATCTGGTCAAACACTTTCCATTACCAATCAAACTAAAAATGCACTTGATAACACTCTTACTTCCGAAATAAATGTCGTGTCATATGACAAGGGCAAGAATGAAAAGCAACTAGGAGGTAAGAAAAAGGGGAAAAACAAGAAGAAACAAAATAACTCCCCTCAAGAGAAATCATCTTATTCCTCTTCTTCGGCTAGGAAACTTCATTATCAATGTTTGATCTGTAATGATGAGCATATTATGCAATATTGTCCACACCACTCCGAAGTCTCAAAGCTTCTGAAGACTTCTAATACATCCGCGGTATTGACTGATCCTTTTCCAAAACTGAAGACAAATATGATTGCTATAGACCAATCTTCCACTTCCCAAGTGCTTATGCTATCTGCCTCTAAGTAGAAAAATGATGTTTTAGTGTCAACATGAAGTAAAGATTATGGAAATCAACTGTCGTCATCGAATAACCAAGCTGATCGACCCTTCGACTACAACTTCGAATGATCCTATTCGACAACCTATTGCACCAGAATTAACAATAAAACCGCCTAAGGGAGTTGTACTCAAATCGACATTTAACCCTCAAGCTTGAGATGCATAAAATTATAATAGAGTAGAAGATTTGGCTTAGTCACCTTCTATTATGTCTACGCTCGAGGTACTTCAAAACTATCCCTCCTAAAAGCAGGCTTTGTTGTCAACAATTGGTGGAGTCAATCCAACTAATTCCAATCTTGTGGTTTTCAACCATGCAAGCTATACGCCACAATTACCAGCACAATTAGCATTTCTGATTCAAGTAAACGCTCTCAATAAACTTGTTCATCAAACTATTATTGACGAGGGGGCATCTACTTGTATAATGTCTATGAGTTGCTGGAAAACACTTGGTTCACCACCTTTGTCATTTTCACCAACAACATTAAAAGCTTTTGACAGTCGCACATATACGCCTTGTGGAATATTGAGTAATTTGCAAATTGAACTAGGGGACAAAACAGTAATGGTTGAAGTTGAGGTAGTTGATAGACGCCTTGACTACAACATTTTACTAGGAAGACTGTGGTTTTATGCCATGAATGTTGTGTTTTCAACATACTTTCGTATGATCACATTTCCTCATAAAGGTGGAACCATAGTTATTGACTAACTCGAATTCTTTGCCTCTATTTCACAAGTTACTAGAAGCATTTCGTTGGTACACAGATCCCCGCTATCTCTCCAAAACATTGGTGTGGATCTCTTTAAAGACTCTTCCCTAATGGGTACTTTTTCACTACCACCACCATCAAATTTAGTGGGAGTGGCAAAGTTGAGACTTTCAACATGATATCTTCCACTTCATCTGACTTAAGGAGGATTACCAATAGTTTTGAAGTTTATAGTAATAATGAAATCATGCCGCTAAGCCCTATTGAACTTGCATAGCAATCATTTTTCTGGCTTGTGTGGTGAACCCAAATCCATTTTCGTCAATTGTATGTGTAGATCGTTCATTAGAATTTGGTACTTCTTTCGATCCTTTTTCACGTATATTTTCTAGTGATGAAGGAATCATCCAATCAATGATGATGGAAGGAGAACCATGGGAGTTTATCATCATCGTTCCCATCTTCCAGATTACATCGAAGATTATTCAAATGAACTTAATCACCCTTCAGTTGTTGATTTCCTTTCGAATTCCATTTTCATAGATACATTAGATTTCGAGCGAAACTTGTCAAATATTGAAGAACCCATTTCTGTAAATATTTAGACCAAACCTAATTTTGTAGAAAACATTCATGTTGGCAAATCTTGTTCTCCATTAGAACTTGATATTACTGTGCTCTCTTTCGTGAATTTCTAGATATATTTGCATGGTCATACGAGGAGATGCCACAAATTGACTCTAATATAGTTGAACATGAAATCAAAATGTATCTATTGTCAAACTTATGATAGTGCCTCTGACCTGTTCATCCAAAGAAGGCTACTACCATTAAGGCAGAAGTTGAAAAACTTTTGCATGTTGGTTTCATTTACCATGTTCCCCTTACTGAGTGGGTTTCTAATATTTTCCCTATCATGAAGAAACAAGGGACAATACAAGTGTGTGTCGATTATAGGGATGTTAATCAAGCTTTTCCAAAAGACATTTATCCTACTCCCTTTATCGACCAGATTATTGATGAATGTGTCAGATGCGAAATTTTCTCGTTTATGGATGGCTTTTCCGGCTACAATCAAATCAATATTCGCCCATAGGACCACTCTAAAACTGCTTTTATTTGTCCATGGGGCACATTTGATTATAAAAAACTCCCATTTGGTTTGAAGAATGTAGGGGCCACATTTCAAAGGGCAATGAATTATGCCTCCCATGAAATCAAACATATTGTTCAACCTTACCTTAACGATTTACCTACTCATTCACAAAAGTAGTTTGATCACCCATAGCATTTGAGAGCTATATTTTTACAGTGCCGACACTAAAAAATATGACTCAATCCACACAAATGTGTGTTTTGTGTTGGTTTTGGTCATTTTATTAGTTTCATAGTGTTTAAGGAGGGAATTCGACTCGATCCACTTAAGGTTCAGGCAATCCTTGATTTGCCTCCACCTTCAAATCTACTTCAGTTAAAAAGACTCCAAGGGAAGGCTAACTTTCTAAGGAGGTTCATTCCCAATTATGTTGAATTGGCTAAAGGATTTATTAATTTATTGAAAAAGAGGATACCCTTCCATTGGGATCAGGTTGCGCAAGCTTCCTTTGATACTCTTAAAGATACCTTGATTAGAGCCTCATTAATATATTCCCCAAATTATCAAAACAACTACTTCCTGTATCTCGTCACTGCAGATACAACCACTGGAATGGTTTTAGTCCAAGAGGAAGATGGGATTGAACATCTGATATATTTTGAGCCGCAATCTCAATGATACAGAAATTAAGTACTCTTATGTTGAGAAACTAGCTTTGACAGCTGCTCAAGCTGTACAGAGATTTCGTCACTATATCATGCTCTAAAAGACCACTATCATTTCAAATTGCAACCCTATGACATATATTTTGTCATGTCAATTGTTGGGGGGGAGGGGGGGGGAGAATACTCAAAATGGATAGTCATTTTGTAGGAGTTTGATCTGGAATTCATCAAGTCCAAATCAAAAAAATTTCTAGTTTTCGCCGAGCTACTTTGCGATCTTCCCTCGAATGTCATTGATTCAACATCAAAACCATCAATTATGGATGATTCTTTGTTCCTGATTTTGTCATCTGATGCGTGGTATGGATATATACTGATTTATCTTGAGACCCAAACTTTGCGGCCTGATACCTCTCACTTGCAACAATGACGTATCTGATGCCAAGCCAAAGATTATCTTATCATTGGTGACACTCTTTATCATTGTGGTATCGATACAATTTTACGATGGTGCCTCACTCATGAGGAAGCCGAGAAAGTTTTGAATGATTTCCCTTCATGTGCTTGTGGTGGACACTTATCTGGTTATGCTACCACGTAGAGAATTCTCCGTGCTAGTTACTTCTGGCCTAGTATATTCAAAGATTACATAATCGTTGTCAAAAGCTGTCACGCATGCCAGATCTATGACTGTAAATCTAGATTACCACCTGCACCATTGCATCCTATTGTCACTGTTGGACCATTCACCAAATGGGGCATTGACTTCATGACATGTAACCCCACCTCGATCGGGGGGCATGGGTACATTATAGTTGTCATTGACTATTTTACCAAATGGGCCAAGGCGATGCCAACATTAAACAATAGAGGCGAAATGACAACTCTTTTCTTTTTCAACCACATGGTTGCCTAGTTTGGTATACCACAGGCTATAGTTAAATATCATGGGTTGCATTTCATAATCACATGATGAGCGAGTTAACTGCCAAGTTAGGACTTTCATATGATAGTTCTACCCCTTGTTATCTGCAAGCAAATGGACAAGTTGAGGCCATCAACAAAGTCCTAAAGCAAATGCTTCAAAGAATGATAGGGGTTCATAAACGAAACTGGCATTTAATCCTATACTCTGCCTTGTGGGCATATCAAAAATCGGTGAGAAATGCAACTATATTCACACCTTTTCAATTGGTGTATGGTCTAGAAGCAATCTTGCCGATACAATGCGAAATTTCATCTCTCAAACTCGTGATTGACCTGTTACCCGACACTTTTGAAGAAGAAGCACATTTCTTAGAACTAATCCATCTGGATGAAACTTGTCGTGAAGCCACATTGGCTAATGAAGCCCATAAGAAACGAATCAAGGTGCAATATGAAAAAAATGTCAAGCCTCACGTTTTCTCAAAAGGAGACCTGGTCTTGCTTTACAATCAAGAAGTTGATAAAATTGGAGCAGGAAAATTTGAATCACTTTGGATGGGTCCTTATATTGTCAAACGTGTTTTGGCAAAAGGAGCCTACGAGTTGGTTGATTATGATGGAATTCTATTGTCATATCCCTAAAATGGGTTGTATCTCAAACGTTATTATGCTTAATTGAGTGTAGTAAAAATCACTGTATATATGCTTTAATTGCATGTGTGTGTGTCAATGCATCTTTTAGAGTTTTTATGTGGTTAAGTAATCTTCTTTTCATTTGTTGCAGATGTCAGAACCTTTGGAACCATTTGTTGGTTATGCCAATGGTGTTAGTCATAGTATGTAGAACCTATCTTCTACAACATGGGCCATTTTCACTCCAAGTGGCGAGTTAGTGAGTTTTCAAGGGATTTGTATTAGTCAATCGATGAACAATATCGTTGAGTATAGCTCGTTGATCAAACTTCTCTCTGATGCCATTTCACTTGGCATCCGCTGAATCATTATTAGGCTAGATTCGCAACTCATTGTACTACAACTAACAAACATTTATATTGTCCAAAATCCAACAATTATTTGTATGTTCCTTCGAGTTCGTCTTTTGGAAAGACATTTTGAGTACATTCAATATCAACATATTTCCAAAAGCTTTAACACATTAACCAACTCATTAGCAAACTATGTGTTAAATCGACATTTGTGACACAGGTAAAAGTAAAATTTCCAATTCACATCATTAATTGAATAGGATTGCATATAGCCATACATATAAAAACTCTAAAAAGTAAAATAGATAGATGTTTTAAAATCTTTTACAAAATTTGTGTCCAAGACATGTTTTGTCATCTGACCTAAAAACTCCAAATGCATGCAAAAACATCCTAAGTAGACCTAGTGATGCTCATGATAATAGGTCACAGCCTGAGCTATCATGTGCAAGAGCCGAATCCAATGCCCTAGAACACCAATGGTATGGCGCTGCAGTCTCATAGGTAAATCTTCGATCTAGACATCCAGAATACCAAGGGTTAATCCCTCCACATGATCCTGCAACTCTACTAAGGTCACGGCCAAATCCAAATCTTGGAGGACCCCTCTCCCAATGTTTCTCCTCACTGGCCCACCTGCCTCCTGTTGTTGCCTCATAGGTCGAACAATACCCACATTTACATGAATGAGAATTATTTTAGTTTAGTCTTGGAACATAAAAACAAAAAAACATGTAGAAACTTAAAAATCAAAAAACATTTTGGTAAAAAATTTACCTATAACACCCCATTGAGCGCCCACTGGTAGAATCAAATCTAGATCTCCATGAAAATCCATCCCTGAGTATGGATGCTCCTCAATGACAATGTGTTTTCGATCGATCCAACTAAAGAATGCAATGGAAAAGATGATTGTTGACTGACCCGCATGTCTAGCCATCAACTCAACCCACCTCTGCATCTATGGATCTCTAGGACCAGCTACACCCAGTGTTACATGTTGTGGTTGCATCAATGGAATTATTTCTAAGGAAAAAGTGATTAAGATCGAACCATAGCTAAAATTATTCATCTTACCACTTTTTACCTTTATCAATTGTTCTTTCAGTGAAGAAAGCACGGCCTCACACCAGTTGAATACTTTTGTCTCAAGACACTCTAGTGCATACTACATATATGATTTGTTCTCCAGATGAAATGTCACACTGCTAGCTAACTTTGTGATAGTGAACAAGATAGTTCTCAAAGAAAAATCACTTACATCCCTGATGTTTATTTTCCAATCCTTGCTAGGTTGTGTACCTGGCCAACGAAACTGTCGAATGTAATCCCTCACTGATTCAACTCCACAGGCAAATCCTGAAAGTGAGATGGGGGCACCTCACCTTGACAGTCTAGTAAGAAAGTAAACATCATAGATCATAATAGGGACCACTTTTTCCCCTATGTGAAAAGTGTGATCTGTCGGATCCCATGCATGAATTAAGAACTGCAATAGTTCTATTTGTTGCCTCATTCCAAACAACCTGAATTATTTGAGCAACCCACAGTTTTTGAGGGCCTCAACTATACCCAGATTATTTAGGGCAATCATGTCTTGTTATTCATGTTGTCTTTCTTGCTAAGTGATAGTCATTCTAATCCAATGAAAACCTGAAATCAAACCATAAGCTTAATTAGGATCCTTTCCATGCAAAAAACAGGACAAATTTGGAGCAAACAAGTGAAACAAGTTTGGAAAACTCGCCCAGTGCAGCCCTAGAAAGGAGACAGTGTGCTGCAGAGTAGACAACCTTCTATCTGGGTGCTTTTTAGCATAGTTTTGGATGTGCAAGCCAGCACTAATCCCAGGGAAAAAATATCTAACCCCATAAGCGCCAAAAAACCCTAAAACTTGCATGAAATAGTAAAATAATGACATGAAAAGAAAGAGGAGGGGTAGATCTCCTACCTGGTCTAGACGACACAAGAAATGGTCCATATAATCTCTCACAACTAGCTGCTGATGTTCGAGGTAAAAGACTAGCCCAGAGCACAAAACTAAATGGTAAATATCAAATGGTAAAAATTATATGGTAAATACTTGTTTTATGTTTATTTCATGTTCATTAATTGAATAAAATCTAGTAGCTACCTATTTTATTCATGAAACAAGTATGTTTAGTCCATTTGGTGGTGTTTTGAGCAGGTTTTACAACTGACTTATAGAATTTGATGTGCTTGATTGTAAATTGCATCTTTGACCACAAAGCATACTTTTATCTCTTTTTCGAGCTCTATTAAACATCTAAAAAGGAACCCCCTTGGAGTCCTCTTTAAGCTCTTCTCAGACTCTCTAAATATGAAAATATTGTTAAGCGCTTGTCATTTTCAGCTTGTTAACTGATTGGAAATGACATCTACTCAGTATAAGTTTAACCCTTTTTCTTGTTGAGATAGATTATTTATGAAAAAGGAATACGTTGACCGAACATGGTCAATATGTTCTCTCTTGTATTGTTTTATGCTTTTTCAGGCTTAAGAGACAAATCTACGAAAAGGAACTTGTGGATTTTTCTTTTCATCCTTTTCAAACTCTGTAAACATGAAAAGGATCGAGTTATCTTTGTCGTTAAACTCGTTAAAACATCAAATAGAAACAAACTTGTCAATCAGGAAGATTGAGTTTCACCTTCACTAGACTTGTTAAAACATCACATAGCGATGGATTCACCTGAAGGGTGAAATTATACAACAAGCATATGTTATCCTCCTCAAGCTTGATAGAAAATAAAGAGGTACTAGTCAACAATGACTCAGGAAAATGGAAAAATGGGTAAACCACTTTTGGTAGTAGGTCACTCTTGAACATGACACTTTCCCTTCATCACTGTGACTATTTAGGTTGGGTTATCAGATTGATGGTTATCATACCATTGGTCTATCATACCATCCATCACCTTGTTTCGGGTCAATGCTACCAATTCATTTCAGTGTCACTAACATGTTCAAGAGAAGTCATTCAGTAAAAATTCATCCTTTACAATACCATAAACCTTCATTTTCATGAACGCCATTCCTGAACCTTGTCGTTGATGTGGGATACATCAAGGCCTTCTTGAGACAAGTTTCTTCTTGTCGACATCAGCACATTATCAAAGAAGTTGACGTAGAAACACCCTTCATGTACCTTGAGGCTTGCATGCATCAATGGCAAGTTTCTCACTTCCAGTGATAGGATGACATCACTAGGCTTCGATAAAAATACTTTGTATGGTGTTCGAAATCAAAGCATCTATTCACACAATGCAGAATGTACTGCAGTACCTTGGGGATCATTATCATTATCAGTGATTTCTCTCACGTCTGTTAACGACTTACATCATTGGTTGGTAATTAGATGGTGTCTTCCCATGTTAGACTTCATATCACATATTCACATGGTTAGACTCATACTTGACCGAATGATTGAACAAGATAGAAGACCTTGGATCTAGTTTTATCCATCTAGGCTGCGATTTCAGGAAATGTACCAAATCATTTGTACAATGGCTTTACATTGATGGTCATTCCAATCATGGGTCTATATCTGTAGATGACTTTCTATGTACTTGTAATGAAATTTTATACGCTGAGCATGGGTATGCCTTCCCTCAGCAATTCATGAGAAAAAATCAAAATATCATGATATTATGTATTATAATCGATGTAGGTCACCAACCACTTCGGAACCTCCTCATCACATCGTAAAGCATTTCACTCGATATTACATTTTCGACTTCATGCTTTAGGGGGTAGCTGTTACAGATCCATTTGGGCACATCACTCCCATCATCCAGATCGGTCTTTTAGGTCTCATCAAAACCTAATTTCAGTTGCTACATGCCCTAAACAAGTAAACCTTTTGAATGCCTCCTTCCCAGACAGTTTCATGGCCTAAAGACATCCTGAAATGACCTCTAGAGGGATGAACGCAGGTAGGCCCATGTAAGTGTGCACTGCAGAGCAGTTAAGTCCATGCTAGGGTGCTCTACAAAGCACTTAGGCCCTGTTTGACCTACGCTGGGCAATTTTGAGTGAAATTCACATAGGTCTTGGGGAATATTCTTCTCTTGTGGAGCCTTCTAGAAGATTCCCACACTTATCATCTCCTATGAGCTCGAAAATGGATGAGGAATGAGTTAAGATACATCCTATCCTCTCATCCCTTCCTCCATGGAACTAATTCTAAGTATGGAAGGCCATTCAATACCCTCATTGATGAAAACACCTCCTCCATCTTCCTATAAATTAGCCACTCATCTAAGTGATTAGGGGTTGGACTTTGATGAATTGTAAGGAGATAATGTTAGTTTGAGAATTGAGATTATTGTAAGTGTTGTTATGCTGCTAGATTGTCATGCTTATGATGTGATGTGGATGGAACCAAAGATGGAGTGACATCGAATCAGGCTTCATGGTTGTAATCCTTCCTTCTATTCAATAAAGTATGTGCACCTTTTTCCATATGTTTATTTTGATATGTGATGCTTATATGTGTGAATGTATCTGATTCCATTTACTTGCAATCAATAGATCTTTTGCTTTGATTGGTTCTTTGTCTTCTGTTGATGTTTACAGGTACTTGTCAAGCATGTTAAGTATGGGAAGGAGCGACATGATTGATACAAAGGAGACAAGAGGAAAGCAAAAGTACAAGTAGGTCCTCTCATTCTCTTTGTCTTATCTATTGTTTATAGAAAAAGGTTCAAGTGCTTTAAATTGTTTTTCTAGATATAGCTACTTATCTAGGGAACTAGTATTTATCCGTAGATACCAAATTCTTCATAGCACTAAGGAAAGGTCTATCTAGTATCCTTCGGAATAGTCCAAAAGGATGAGATAACAGTAACAACCATTATAGCACAATCCCGATAAGATAAGCACTAAAATAACTGAAATAGTTCAACTATCTGAGTACATGTGAAAATGAACATGAAATACAAATGCTCACAGAATAGTCTTACAAACATCCATAAGTCATGCATGGAAAAGTGTTGGCCTGAAAAGGCTTCTGTAATTAACAAAAAGTTCCAAGACACATATTTACATTGTACATAACTAGCCCTAGTAGTGGGACATTCGAGCCACTCCTTTCTTCTCAAAGAATTAGTTGTTCTCTCTAATGCCTTGTGGGAGGAGCCAAGGTGAAAAGTCCCAGTTTGCAATGAACAAATAAAAATCAATTTGAGCAATATTGTGAACACTAAACAATCGAAACAAGTTCTTTGCAAGTCATATATGATAGAAATTTTTTCCATAATTAGTGATAAATTGTACAAGCATCATAGTCCTCAAAAGAGTTTAAAAGGGATGCTAGCACCATGAATGCATGAGACCAGTTGGGACATGGTGAATGGAGAAGAAATTGATTCATGTGACAAGTTGTGCTTTCATTATCACATATGGATATTTATGGTGTGATGAGAGGACATATTTGCAATATAAGGTTTGGAAGAAGACTAATGAGCTGACCATTAAGGGATAAATTCAATAAGTATGATTCTTGAAGGCAAAGATAGTCCTTGAGATGAGAAACTACACAATTCAATGACTTCATGAGAGATGGGCATTCCCAAACTGAGTTTTATGTGAGAGATTTGCATGAAGATGAATGAAATGTAACAGATTCTTAAATTTGGTCAAAAGTAAAAGCTTGAAAACTCAAAAGACTACACTCAAAATACCAAACATTTTCCACGCAGAAATCCACACTGAGTGAAACCATGCAGATAGAGGGATTGTGTGAGAGAAACCAAATCTGATTTAGTTCAAGGGGCTTATCAAAGTTGTGAGATACTGTCATAACCATCAACGGAAGTTAAAGTGCCTCGAGCCCCTAGAAGGTCCTGAAAATTTCCAGGATTATAGAATCACATTTTGAAGATTGAACCAAATCACGCATGGTTTGAGGACAAATGTTGCTACTGATTTCAAAACTTCTCATTGGAAATGGCAACCATCTTTGTCCTAGGTTTCACCAGAATTTTTAGCTTCAACAATTAGATTATTCAATTGAAGAGGCTCTTCTAATATCACGTTAAAAAATAAATGAATTGGTGAGATATCATGAGCAATTTGATTTGAAAAGTTGTCTTCATGAAAAAGTAGAGATGATGAGGGGTGGGAAGAGTTCTCTATGATTTGACTGTTTTCAATTTCATCATGGACAACCTCTCCACCTTGTGTCAATCGAGAATATAACTTATCAAATGAAGAAACTGAAGAGAATGGAGTATCTTCATCACAAGTAGATGTGTTAGGAATGGTAGGACATAAGTGATAATGAGGTGAAGGGGAAGTTTCAATATGAACATCTTCTTTGACCGAAGTAGATTCTACATCCAAATTAAAATCTTCATGAGGAACCAAAAGATCATATGATGTGCTTGGGCATTCATCACGACACACAAAAATAGTATTATCATCATTGGAATGATTACTACCCAAGGTTGGGGGTTGATTGAAAGAATTGATTATATTGGATTTAGCACCACGATTAACATATTTAGAATCGTTAAAAAATGGAAACTCAATGTTTTGATAGGGAAGATTTCGAGATAGAGAGGAAAAATTGAAAGTTCCCTCACCTTTCTTATCCTTTACCTACGTAATGTGACTGCCTTGTACCTGATTGCAATTTGAGCTGGAAGCATGAGAATCAAGAGAATGTGGAGAACTAGATGGTGAAGCAAATTGATCAAGCGGGTCATGGTACAAAGAGTCAGGATGTGAAGAAGATAGAGGATAATAGAAATATGTATCAGTCTTGAGATTAGAGTTTTGAATGGTGAAATCCTCTTGTGGAATGGAGGTGTGAGTCTTCATTGTAGGCTTCATGAGCCATTATGAAATTTCCTCCATTGAAGCGAGAGAAGAATGAGAAGATGGGTGTGAGATTTGATTCATACATTTCCCAGTTTTACGATCGCCACATGGAGGCACCTAGACTTGGACTGAAAAAGGAGGAAGACTTCGAACCCAGAAATTTAAACTACATCCACCTTTTGGCCATTACATTTCCACACAATGTTTGGGTAATGGGACATCCATTTTCGAGAGTCCAAGAGAAGAAATTCTCCTCAAACCTCCTAATGAATTTTGTAGTTTCGACTCTAGAAACATCATTCTTACCCATTTAGAAGAAACTCTAGAGTCTTATATCACTTCGGATCACTTTAGGGATGATCCACTTAATCATTCCCCCATCTTACATCAACAACCCAATCCATTAGACATTGTTGTTGTTCAACTACTATGTTGTCTGGGTGAGCATTAGTTCATTATATTCAAAGATACTCTTTGGTATAGTGACACCATGTATGCGAACCTAGAAATTTAGTCCATTTGATTCATATATGTAGTGCCAAGTGAGATTGGTAATCCACCATTTCCTTTCTCATACGACACCCATCATACATTCTTCCCATAGGAAGACAACCATAAACAACAAATGGCGAACCACGTCATTAAAATGTGTTTAGAGTCCACTATTCTAAATACATTTGGCATGTCAATAGCATACTATAAGCATACATATAAAATTGGGGGGCATATATGTTGGAAATAATACTAAGAGGGGGGTGAATCAATATTATCAAATCAATAATTTTATTTCCAAAATAGATTTATATACACTACTTCAGTGAAGTGAACTAGTGTGTACACGTGACTGTGCTTAAAGAAATCAACGTATATGCAGAGAACTTATGATTTATATAGTTTATCATGTCTTGAGCTTAAACCAGTATATCAGAGATTTAATAGATAGTGCAGTAAAAGTAGAATAAAGCATCACACAAAAAAAACACACATGAACACCAAGATTTAAGGTGGAAACCCAATGTGGGTATAAACCACCTACTGCTGTCATCTCTATCTTCTTTTAATAATAAGAAAATTTGTTTATGATCTTGTGCTGGTGCAGACTCATACTAGTATGCAGGCTTCTACCTACATAAGGTTACAACCTTCTCTCATTTTCCAGCTTATACTAGAAGGGAGCTACAACCCCCTAGCTCTTGTACTAGCCAATATGTTTAATGGTACGTAGGTTCCAGCCTACAGAAAACTCCACTCTTCCACCAGGGACCATGTTTCATGAATTTTCAAACTGGATACTCTTGGATCACAACACCACAAGCTAAAGGCCACGTTTCATCAAATTTTCACATTGGACCCATCAAAACCTTTTAAACTTAAACTGCATCAACCAATATTCAGTTAATCTAAACAATCAAATCACTAACACCAGAACACTGTGATGAACCCAGAACCCTGCATCATCATTCAGAACCAGGTGTAACCTCAAAAATCATGCATTACAATGTATACGCTCCTCGTTTGAACCCAACTTGTGTGTATATGCTACTTCCTTTAACCCAACCTGCGTGTGTCTCTAAAGATACCGAATCATAAAATTCTAAACCACATACTGTACTAATCAGTGACATTCTAAATATCTACTATCATATTACAGAGTTCAAAACAGATAGCAACAAGGATCACCCTTCCTTCTTAATTAATCAATCAATCAGACTCAATTTCTTATACAACAGTTCTACGTTCAGATTTAAGAGGACTTCATTGACAGACAACAGTAAAACAAAATAGTTTGATCAGATAGATCAGTCAGATCTAAACATAAGCTTTTATTTTTGTATATGCTACTTGAAAGAGTCGAACCTGTGTGTACACGTGCTTTGGCCAAGATGAACCTGCGTATAGATCTACAAATTTTGACTCAAAACTTTGCTGCAATTTTAGACTTCAGACAAACCCAAATCATGATAGATAACAAGTAGAACAAGCGCAAATTATCAGATCTAGGCTCAACTAATATCAGATCATTCAAGAATAAGTCATTTCAAGTCTCATGATTCCTGATCCAATGTTGAACTCAAGGTGCACATGAAAATTTCAGATCCAGTCCCAAACATAACCCTACAATATAATATATACTTCAGATAGAAGTATTCCTTAGAATCTCATTGCTTGCACCCTTGGCCTAATGATCTTCTCCTTCTTATATACTCTTAGGCCTTTCTCAATACCTTGGACCAAAACCACTTAGGACCAATACCTTGGACCCAATACCTAGGGTCAATACCTTGGACCAAATGCCTCAGACCAATTACCTTGGACCAAAATCTTGGTTTTCCAACATGTATGTGCTTTTCCTCTTGTGAAAGTGCATGTATGTGTTATACACTACTTTTGTTCTACTAAACCATGTGTATACGTGCCTTGGACAAAGTGAACTAGTGTATACCTCTCTTTCTTCATTCTTTGGCATCTGATCTATAATCCTTTGCTATTGACCTACTGCACTGTGAACTTTCATCTGAGTGAGTTTCCATCAAGGACAACACCTGTATCATAATGGAAACAATATCCCCCTTTGGACTTGATGGAAACAACAACACCAAGAAACTCTCCCCCTTTGACATCAAGGGCAAAGGGCAGACTAAGATATTCTCTCCCCTATGTTGTTCATGCTCCCCCTGAGTACATGCTGAATTGTCTGATTGAGCTCCCCTTTGTACGTGCTGAGATGCACTGAAACCGTCCATGCTCCCCCTGAGCACAAGCAGAATCTGCAAAAATATTCTTCAACATGACTCTATAAATCAACTATGTGAGTATGACCTTCCTATCACTAATGGCTCATACATACATCCATCTCCCAACCAAGTGGGGATATACCAAATTTTACTCATCCACCCAACGAAGTGGGGATATACCATTTGTTTATACATGACAGAAATATAATTACATCATCCATCTCATGCAAAGTGGGGAAACAAATTACATCATTTGTCCAATAGGACTCATTAAGACATATCACACCCTATACTTTTACATTAATTAAGCAAAAAAAAGTAAAAATATCTGAAGCCATAGCTGGACTCAGCAACCATAATAACAATAATGCAGAATGCGAGTGAAGGCTAATGCTCCCCATGAATCTGTGCTACCTGTGCATTGTTAACAAGTCAATGATCAAGGCATCTTTGTCAGTTAGATAAAAATTAATGAATAGAGCATATCAATAGACTGTAATTGTCAACATCAGATAGAGCACCCATATCAGAGCCTGCCCCACTATTTTTCTTGTCTGAAAAGAAACATATACACTCCTTGACCGATAGAAACCTACGTCTGTACGCAACTATACTTCATGAAACACACGTATAATAACCTTTCTCTGAAAAATTAGATTTAACAGTAGGATGATGCAGCAACTACTCCCAGCTTTTGTCTGAGATATTCAAATGTTTCTCTAGGGAGCGGTTTAGTGAATATATCAGCAACCTGTTCTTTGGAGGGAACATACTCCAATTTGACCTTTTGTTCAAGCACTTGTTCACGTAGAAAATGGTATTTGATGGGTATGTGCTTGGTGTTGGAGTGCATGACTGGATTCTTTCAAATACTGATGGCACTTGTATTATCACATAGAATGGAGATGGGTGGAGTATATGTGATCTGAATGTCTTGTAAAATTTGCATCATCCAAAGTAGTTGTGTGCAGCAAGATGCAACAGCCACATATTCTGCTTCAACTGTAGATAAAGAAATTGAACTTTGTTTCTCACTGAACAAGGACACTAACCTGGAACCCATATAGAATGCACCACCACTAGTGATTTTTCTGTCATCAACACTTCCTGCCCAATCTGCATCTGTATATGCATGAAGAGTAATATCTACATCTCTAGGATACCATAAACCAAAGTCCTGAGTTCCTTGAAGATATTTGAAAATTCTTTTGATTGCCTGAAGGTGTGATTCCTTTGGATTTGCTTGGAATCTTCCAACTATTCCTACTGCATGCATGATGTCAGGTCGAGTACCTGTTAGATAAAGCAAATTGCCAATCATGGATCTGTAAGTTGGTTGATGTACTGCTGCTAATTCATCATTTGAGCTGAGATTGCATCCTGTTACCATTGGGGTACATATAAGTTTAGAATCTTCGATTTTGTACCTTTTCAAGATCTGCTTGAGATATTTGGTTTGTGAAAGAAAAATACCATCTTTATTTTTTTGAACTTGTAGACCAAGAAAACAGGTAAGTTCACCAAGCAAGGACATTTCAAATTCTTGCTGCATTACTGAAGAAAAATTCTGACTCATGGATTCTTCATTGCTAACGAAAATGATATCATCAACATAAACAATAATAATTAGCAATTTATTAGTTTCAATCTTTGTATATAGATTGCTATCTGCTGAACCTTTTGTAAAACCTTGTTGGTGTATATATTTGTCAAGGCACTAATGCCAGGTCCTTGAAGCTTGTTTCAGACCATAGAGGGCCCTTTTGAGTCTGCATACAAGTTTTGCATCATTTCCAAGAATGAATCCTTCCGGCTGTTTAATATAAACTTCTTCTTCTAAATCTCCATTCAAGAAGGTTGATTTTACATCCATTTGGTATACTTTGAATTTCTGAAAGCTAGAAAGAGCAAGAAACATCCTTATGGCTTCAAGTCTGGCAACATGTGCAAAAGTTTCTTCAAAATATATACCTTCTTGTTGAGCATACCCTTTACAAACAAGTTTGGCCTTGTTTCTAATGACTTCTCCATTTTCATTCAGCTTGTTTTTGAATATCCATTTAGTTCCTATAATATTTTTATCATGAGATCTAGGAACTAATTCCCAAGTATCATATTTTTCAATTTTCTCCAGTTCTTCATCCATGGCCTTGACCCAACATTCATCTTTGCATGCTTCTTTTACATTTTGAGGTTTGGTGGAGGATAGTAATGCTAGATAGCTTGAGGTCTCTGTAATAGTTCTTCTTGTCTGTACACCCTCTTTTTCCCCTAAAATTTGAGTTTCTGGATGATTTTTCTGAACATGCTTGGATGGAGTCTTTTCTTCTACCATTATATCTTCTTCTGGTGCTTCATTGGTTTCTTCTTCAATATGATTTTGATTTGATGTTGAAAAATAATCCCCATCCTCTCCATTGTCATAATCTTCTATTGATTTTATCTGTTTTGGATTTTTGCATGCTTCATCAACTACAACATTAATGCTTTCAACAATTTTTCCAAGACTTTTATTATAACATTTATATCCTTTACTTCTAGGAGAATAACCAAGAAGAATACCTTCATCTACTTTGGGTTCAAACTTGCCAAGATTTTCATCAGTCCTTTTGATATAACATTTTCTTCCAAAAAATTTGAAGTATTTTACAGTAGGAGTCTTACCATACCAAAGTTCATGTGGAGTTTGAGTGTTGTATACCCGAACATTTTCTTGGTTGAGAATAGTTATGACAGCGAATGCAGCTTCACCCCAAAAGGTTGCAGGAGTTCCAGATTCATCTAGCATAGCTCGAGCCATTTGTTGAACTGTTCAGTTCATTCTTTCAACCACACCATTTTGCTGAGGAGTCCTTGTAGTGGAGAATTTCCTTTTTATTCCATGTTGTTCACAAAATTCAAAGACTTCATCCGAGGTAAATTCCCCTCCTCGATAAGATCTGAGGCATTTGATTTTTCAATCTGATTCATTTTCAACCAAAGTGATGAGCCCCAGAAATGGGTAATTATATGGGTTCATTCTGCCTCTTATTTTGACTTAATCCACCATTCTCATTATTTTATTGCATGATTTTGAATATATTTATGCTAATAGAGTGAATTTGGTTAGTCATTTTGCCATGTAGTCTAATGTGTGCCTTATGCAGATTTTTTGGTCAGTTTTGGGCAAAGTCAACGGATTTATGAGAAAATGGTAGCCAAAACTCGAGGAAAACAAGGAAGAGGACTTATAGGGGGGGTGTATCCTTCATTTATGACCCATTTCCTCAAATCCTCCATCAGCAACTCGGAGCACAAAGGTCCACATTGATGATTCCAAGGGGCAGCCAAGCAAGTAAAGAAGGAATGATGTTTATCTCCAGTTCTAAGAAGTTGAGCTGCTTTATTTTAGGAGGACTGTTGGAGGACTCCATTTGTATAAGTAAGGAGGCTTAGAGGCTCAGTAGGTTAGCCAGTCATTAGTAGATTTTCACACTTTTTTGCAGCAGTGTGTTTAGCTCATTTTCCAGTTCCTTTTTTAGAACAGTTTATGTAATGTCACTGTTATTTTTTATAATGAAGATGAAACAGTTTTTGAGCCAACACTGATCTCTTTTAGAGGGGTGAAGCTCTTGGGTTAGGGCACAACCAAAGCTCCCCAACACCTCCTACTTTGTACTTATATCTTTTTTCTTCAGTTCACGAGTTAATTTCCGTTACATAGATTCATTTTACTTCGTTAGATTAGGTTGCTTTTGATGGTTTGCATCGCTGTTTTTGTGTTTCAGTTGCTCAAGTAGGTTACTGCAGTGACAGAATAAGATTCAAAAAGGCCAACAACAGGCCCTGATCTCCTTTCTCCCTTCCTAGGACTATGATTTGAGGTCAAGGCACTACCGCTGCCACCAAAAACACAGTTTTTGCTCTTCCATGCAAGTACTAGTGTGATGACTTGATTTGGAGAAAATTGATATATTGGTTCAGATTCAGTGGTCTAGATCATTTCCTATTCTTTTACCATACATCTCTCTAAATGCTTTTCTATTCAAAGGTTATTGTTCAACAATTTCTATTTGTAGGTCAGAAACTAGGTCAAGCTAGAGAAATTTATGTTTTCATAGCATAGTTCGTTCTTTCTCTGATCAGTTTTTGTAAGTAGATGTGTAGATCTCTTGCAGGACACCTCATCCCACCATACATCCATAAAATAGCTAGTACCAGCTCACTTCTCATAGATTTCCCAAGTCATTTGCAACATTTCACCAATCTGCCCTAATTTCTCTGTTTTCTCCATGAGCTTCTTTCTTGCCATTTGAACAAATCCAACCATCCTGTTCTTTCTTGATCTTCCTTGACAAACTCCAGACACCTCAACACCTTCATCTAGCCTTCAGTTACCCTTTCCCATTATTTTTCCACCTTCAAAACTCCAAAAATAACTCTCGGCCTCCTCTTGTAGATCCTCTTGTAGATCCCCTGCAACCTCCTGTAGAATTTCCTGTGAGTGATTTTTCGAAGTCCGATCACTATGAAAGTCTTCAAAAGGATACTAGGGGTTTTTTGGGACCTCTCCACACCTTCCTCACCCTCTGTAAAAGCCAACTCCATCTTCCTTTTCCACCAAACCTCTGCACAATCACAACCAGATAAATCACAAGCATAATAATTCCACATAAAAACACTCAAAAGCACAAAAAGGTGTTTTCTTCTCATTTCTTTTTAGAAGTAGCTTGAATAAATGAAATTTACCTTTTCATTAGTCAATGGCACTCATTTCATCAGTTTTCATCTCTTTTCCTACAAAAGTAGGGTTAGCATGTAAATTAGGGTTTGCTAGGGTTTGCGTTACATTTCAGTTTTCCTTCTCTTTCTACAAGTAGAATAGTCCTTGTGGAGTTAGCATTCTTTCATCACAGTTAAAAGATTCTTATGAGAATTCATAGAAGTTGGCTTAAGCTCCTAGTGATCTTGTGCCAGCTAACCAAGTGACAACCTACAGTAAGAGCTAATACTTGTGCATACAAAACCGTCGCTTCCAAGTTTGTTACAAACTACCGGGTTGATAAAAGTAAAGAAGGAAGCCCCAAGAGTTGCAGCATTATTGTTGCAATACTAGAGCTCACCATCTTTTTGGCGTCATTGCCGGGGAAGTGGCAGAGTATTTTGTGATTACTGCTTTTCTTTTGTTTTCTACTACAACATTCTGCTAAGTAGTTTATTTCAACAAAAGTAGAGTAGTTGTTTCATTTCAATTTGCAACTTCAATTATGCAAGAGTAGGTTAGGCATTTCCTGCTTTCATTTCAATTATGCAATTTCCATTTCAGCAAACTTAGATTAGTCATTTCCTTCTTTCATTTCAATTCTGCAATTTCCATTTCAGCAAGAGTAGATTAGTCATTTCCTGCTTTCATTTCAATTCTGCAATTTCTGTTTCAGCAAAGTATATTAGACATTTCCTACTTTCATTTCAATTCTACAATTTCCATTTCAACAAAGTAGATTAGGCATTTCCTGCTTTCATTTCAATTCTGCAATTTCCATTCTAGCAAAGTAGATTAGTCATTTCCTTGCTTTCATTTTAATTCTGCAATTTCATTTCATCAAGTTTATTTCAGTAGTTGCAATTTGTTGTTCAATCGATTTCAGTTTTATAGGTACAAGCAGAGAAAAAAAAGCAAAAATCACCCAAAAAGAGATTTCCTTTCATGCCTCGTAGGAACAGAGACAATTCAGGAAAATTCCTACCCAACCCCCCCACCACATCATTAAGTCACCCTTCTCTCTTCTTTGATGGCAGTGATTTTGAAGAACCTATAGGTGAACCACCAAAGATATATGAAGATCCTATAGCAGAAGAAGAGCAAGAAACCATTCCTCTTGAGACCATGGTTGAAAACAGAAACATTAGAGGAAATGGGGAAAGAGTAGAGGGTACCTTTCCTATCTAGTAGACCAATGGGGACACAAAATGAAAAACATTAAGTCCCTTAGCCTTACTTCCATGGGTTGAATGCCAAAGATCTTGATACCTTTTTGTTTGAATTTGTTGTTATCTATCATACCTGTGACTATGCAAAAGATGAGCAAAAGTTGAAATTGCTTCCTTCTACCCTCAAGGATGCAACATTGTGTTGGTTCATGGGATTACCTAAAAACAACATCACAACTTGGGCTCAGATGTAGCAAGCCTTTAACAACAAATACTCAGACTACTATAGGTCAAAGGATACCAAGGAAGAGATCTTCCGAATGACCATGGGAAGCGATGAATCCTTAGAAGACTATGAAGAGAGGTTTCAACTCAGTTATAAAAGGGACAGGTGCACACTTGACCCCGAATCTCTGAAGTTGGTCTTGCTCAAAGGAGTCCCTGAAGACCTTCTAGATACCCTTCATTTGCTGGTTGGGGGGGACATCTACCAACTACCTTATGATGACATAAAGACTGTGTTTAGAAACCATTCTAGGGCAGCCAGAAAGAGAGGTAGGGGAAGTCAACCCTTAGCCAGTACATCCTCATCCAGTTCATCCCTTAGAGGTGAATTTGAAAATCCGCTAGAAGATTTCAAGAGCGAGATGAGGCAGACTCTTGCCATGCAAATGGATACCTTGCATATCAAAAGAAAACAAGAGGAAGCCGAGAGGGCTTTGGCCATCTTTTGTCCTAGGTGCACTAGAAGGCATCCTGGGAATGAATGTCCATTGAACTCTATAGAAGTGTGTTCAGTCTATGAAGAAGACCATTCTACGAATTAGTGCCCTTCCTTGCCCGGACATAAAGCTGCATACCAGGGGGGCGAAGGAGCCACTGAACCACTCTATTTCATGAACCAAAGGAGACCACATGGGCCCAGACCTTACCAGTAGGGAATGCAAGGGACATCCCAGACATATTACAACCCAAATCAGGCCACTTCCATGCCTTCTTGGGGTCCTCCTGCTCATCCTTCCTAGTCCACACCCTCTCCTTGGTCATATCCATCTCAATACCATGCTCAACCAGCTACTCATTCATTCCACTCTTATGCTCAGCCACATCCTCAGTGGAACGCACCTCATCAAAGGTGGAGGCCCCAGTACAAATCTCCTCCTGCTCTTTTGCCTCCACCACCTACTCAACCATAACCATTTGCCTCTTGCTCCTCCAAGGCAACCCAAAATACCTGCTCAACTGAACCCAAACCTGAATAACAAATAGGCCCAACAGGTATATAGTGGAGAAACATCATGCCCGACTTATGCTGTGGAGATTCAGGAGATTAACCTACAATCTGGGAAGGTTCTCCCAGATAACCAACCTCCCCCTAAGGAGGATGAGGAAGAAAAATAGGAAACTGAACCAAAAGCCACTCCACCCTTTCTTGAGAGATTAACTGGAACAACACAGCCTAACCCATAAGAAACTAAACTTCTGGGAGAATTGAAACAATTATGTGTAAAAATACGACTTCTCCAAGCCATAAAGGATGTGCCTATATACAACAAGATGATCAAGGAGAAGTGCTTCAGGCACCGAGGCAGGCGTAGGAGAGATGATCCAACTATCAATGTCATAGGACAACTGTCTGACCTGATGTTGGGGTAGGTAATCTGTCTAAAATATCTAGACCCTAGAAGTCCTGTAGTCGATGTCCACATCAATGGCACCATATTCCCCCATACCTTGATTGATCTAGGGGCTGCCATTAATGTGATGACCAAGGACACTATGCTTAAGCTCAACCTTTAGGCCTCCCTAAGAAAGACCACAACAGTACTACAGTTAGCAGACCGCTCCACCATGACCCCTAAGGGGATTGTGGAAGATGTAATGGTCTCCATCGATTCTTGGGAGTACCTTCTTGATTTCTTGGTTTTCAAACCAAAGGCAAAGCTCACTAGTTATCCTCTCATCCTAGGAAGACCTTGGTTGGCTACTACAGATGCCTACATCAGTTGTCGAGCTGGGAACATGACAATCAAGAATGGGCATATGTCCAAGCAGCTAGTGCTATATCCTCCTACCCAACCTTTGTTAGAACATGATTTACCTCTCTGGTTGGAGGAGGAAGATGAGGATGAAGTCTATTCTGCACCACTATGTGTAGTGGAAGCTACCATGGGGGGGGGCACAAACTGAGGATGAACTTATTGAAAACTTGATTCAGAATCCACACCCTAGTGTGTTGCCATTAGAAGAGATGGTGGAAGAAACCCAAGCCAATCCTTTAGTTGATCTCTGTGTAGCTGACCCGACCTCTCTCCAGGTTAAGAATGTGGAATTCGGCCTAGAAAGAACCTTGAAGATCAACTCATCCCTATCCACCTCTCAGGATAAAGAACTGTGTAGCTTATTGAGAAACCACTTGGATGCTTTTGCTTGGAGCTATAAGGAGATGAAGAGAGTGCACCCTTCAGTCTGTACTCATAAAATTTACATTAAGGAAGATTGCAAATCAGTCAGGCAGCCTCAAAGGAGGATGAATCCAGCCCTTAAGGACATTGTCAAAGAAGAACTGCAAAAATTGTTGGATGCAGGATTCATCTACACCATCTCTGACAGCGAATGGGTCTCTCCTTTGGTGCTAGTGCCAAAGAAAAATGGGAAGTGGAGAATCTGTGTCGATTATCGGGAACTAAACAAGGCCACCAAGAAGGACCATTTTCCTTTGCCTTTCATAGATCAAGTGTTAGATGGCCTGGCAGGGAAGAAGATTTTCTCCTTCCTAGATGGGTTCAGCGGGTACAACTAGATCCAAATCAGCCTGAAAGACCAAGATAAGACCACTTTCACTTGTCTGTGGGGTACCTTTGCATACCGGGTCCTTCCTTTTGGATTGTGCAATACTCCCACCACCTTCCAGAGAGCAGTATTGAATATATTTGCTGAACTGGTTCATGATGTAGTGGAAATATATATGTATGACTTTACCCCTTATGGTTCCAACTTCCATGAAGCTTTGTCTAACCTGGGAAAAGTTTTGGACAAGTGTATTGAAATGAACCTGCCCCTCAGTCCTGAAAAATGTGAATTCCTGATGACTGAAGGGACTGTGCTAGGTCATGTAATTTCTCAGCAAGGATTACAAGTGGACCCCAACAAAATTGCCATCATCTAAAGGGTCCCACCTCCTCAAAAGGTAAGAGATGTTCGAAGCTTCCTAGGTTTGGCAAAGTATTATAGAAGATTCATTAGGAATTTCAGTAGGCTAGCCTATCCATTGTTTGGTCTTTTGGGAAAAGATGTTGAGTTTATATGGATTGACAACTGTCAAGAGGCTTTGGATACCTTGAAAAGTAAACTGGTGACTACCCCAATTTTGAGAGGTCCAAATTGGGTCCTACCTTTCCACATTCATATAGATGCCTCAAACAAAGCGATAGGGGCAAACTTAGGGAAAATTGATGAGAAGCTGCCTTATGCCATATATTTTGTAAGTAAAAAATTGTCGAAGGCATAGTTAAACTACACTGTAACCGAAAAGGAGCTCCTAGCTGTAGTCCATTCCATAAATAAGTTCAAACACTACATCACCGACTATCAAACATTTGTACACACTGATCATGCTGCAATTAGGTATTTAATGAACAAACCAGATGTAAATGCTCGTATTATTAGATGGTTACTTTTATTGCAGCAATTTGATTTAATCATAGTTGATAAGCTGGTAAGAAAAATGTTGTTGTTGATTTTCTATTTAGACTAGATCTACCTATAGGTGAAGAAGGAATGGTGCATGATCAAATGCTAGATGAACACCTATTTTCTATCTCAGTACTCTCTCCATGGTTTGTTGATATAGCAAATTACTTGGTTTCAACACAGTTCCCGCCACACCTATCCCTAAAAGAGAAGAGCAATATTGTGGGGAAAAGTGCCCCTTTCACTTAGATTTTGGGCAATCTCTTCAAACATGGCCCAGATCGGAATTTGAGAAGATGTGTCAGGGAGGAGGAAGTTTTTGACATTCTCTTAACTTGTCATGATGGGCCCTATGGGGGCCATTTTGCAGCAAAGAGGACTACCTTCAAAATTCTACAAGCAGGTTACTATTGGCCCACTCTTCATCAAGATGTAAGGAGATATATCAGCCAATGCGAGCAATGTCAAAAGATGGGAAAACCTACTCAAAGGGATGACTTTGTGGGTCCTATCAACCCTCCTTCAAAGAAGAAATATTACATCATTATGTGCATTGATTATCTGACAAAATGGGCAGAAACAAAGGCGATTAAGGAAGCAACAGAAGAAAAAGTAGCTGAGTTTCTGAGAGAGAATATATTCTACAAGTTTGGATATCTAAGAGAATTAGTCACAGATCAAGGGAGTCAGTTTACCTCCAATCTGATTGAAGAACTGCTCACACATCACAAAATTAAGCACAGAACATCCACCCCTTATCATCTACAAGCAAATGGACAGGTGGAAGTCACTAACAAAGCTTTGGAAGTAATTTTGACCAAGGTGGTGAGCAAGAACAGAAAATATTGGGCAGATCGATTAGTTGAGGCCATCTGGGCCTATAACACCACCTGGAAGACCACCACAGGGTTCACACCCTATGAGCTGGTTTATGGAAAGAAGGTTTAGCTGTCAATAGAATTTGAATATAACACACTAAGGATGGCAGCTTAGTTGGACCTAGATCTTAGCCATGCACAAAAGGAAATTTTACTTCAGCTAAATGGATTGGATGAACAGAGATTGCAGGCCCTTCTCCACTCAGAGGTAGTCCAGCTTCAAAGGAAAATATGGCATGACAGACACCTCAAAGAGAAACAATTCCAGGAAGGGGATTGGGCACTGTTGTATGATTCAAGGTATAGAGATTTCAAGGGAAAACTGAGGACAAGATGTCTGGGACCATACATAGTAGAAAGATGCAATGACAATGGTTTACTTTTGATCCGGACCATCGATGAAGAAGCCATCCCCATGCTTGTCAATGGGCATAGGTTGAAGATATATAGGAAGCCCCTCTCCAAGCAAGAATTCATTGAGAATCTGAGTAAAACAGTGTTGGTAGTGGAGCAGGTCTCTGCCTCCACTCCACCCACACCCTAAACACAAAAAAAAAGAAAAAAAAAAAGAGAAAAAAAAAAAACAAAAAAACAAAAAAAAAGGAGAATAAAAGATCCCTGGGTGAAAACCTCCCCTTGGAGGCACCCAAGGTAGGCAATGAGGGTGAAAACCTCCTGGAGGGGCCCCAACTGTCTCAAAAAAAAAAATTAGAGAAAAAAAGAGAAAAATGGGAACAAAAAAAAAAAAAATTACTTATTTTGAATGCATTGTAGATTGCAGGAGGGCCACAGAAGAAAAAGAGATATGGGCAAGCTAAATACACCTCTGATAGATCATTTCTCCATCGCCATTGTCTTTTTCCATTCCCTGGCCTCACTTGTTCTGGAATTATGCATCCTCCAGGAAGCTCTATGCATTCTACAGGAGGCTCCTGTAGAAACCACAGAGAGCTCAAAATCAAGTCCAGAAAAGGGTAAGAGGGCTAGAAACTTGTCTAGAATTCCTATGGACCCCCCTAACACCATTCATCCTCCTAACTCTCCATTCCATACCTGCACCACTGCATTTCCACTCACTTTTTTCCTCCCTGCACAGAAAATACAGAATCCTGTTTCTGTAGTTTTAAAAAAAAATGAAGAATAAATGAGTAGCACTCTGAACTTAACTCTTACCTAGTGCATGCCAGCTGCTTTTCCTTTTCCTTCAAAACCTTCCTCATCTATCTCTCCTGTCCCTTCTCAAGCCTCAGCCAGAAATTTTAGAGGGAGAAGCAGTTACAAGAAATCTTGTAGGATTCCTATAACAGCCGATCCCCTTAAAAATAGAGCTCCAGAGGCAGAGTTAGTACATCCACAGATGATAAAACATGCAAGGAACTAGTCCTAATTAAATATCACCAGCATGAGGTAGCCAAGCCACCAGTTCAGAAGCCACGGGCACCAATAGCAGCAACAATCCATGAACAGAGTGCCAAAGTCTGAGCATGCAATAACACAATAGCGACTAACAGGTAAGTGATGAAACCATTCCTCTGTTGCATGAGTATAATTTAGAAATTGCATGAAAATTTGAGATGGTCACAATTAAACGAAATCGGTGGCCAACTAACTGGCCACCGTTGTCCAGTTCAACTAGCACCCCTCATCCAGTTCAAATAGCGCCTCGTCTAATTCAAACAACGTTCAGTGGGTGAAATCGGCACGTGTGATCAATCAACTCAGGAAGAAAAACTCAAAACAGGTAGTGGTGGCGGTGTATAACGGGAATGATGGAAGTGATTGCAGGCAGGCAGCATGAAGATTCATAATGGCATTGGAGTAGGGACCAATGGTCTGGATGGGGATAACGTACCCTTCTTGCCACCTCACCTTGTCACCGGAAAACACTCTCGTAAGCTTAAGTACGTTATAGTCGAAGCCTCCACCACCTTTGTTTTCATTTGCATCGATGAGTTCTTAGCTATAACAACCTACCTACCACCTCAAGAACCTCAAAACAGTCGCTCTCTGTCAGTTTCAAAACCCTTCTGCTTATCGGGCTCTACAAGGGCAATATCGCACTCTACAAGAGCGAAAACACAGTCCTACAGGAGCCCTTCTACAGGAGGGTCAGTGAGCAGTCTCGCAGAGGGAAATTTGGGATTTTATGCCAAATTCAAGCTCGAAAAGGTAGGCTCATTAAAACCCACTGTGCATTTCATATATCTACAAAAGGTGGTTAGATTTGAAGTGAAGTATTGAGTTGAAAAAGAAAGGAAAAGTGGGAATAGAAGTCTGCTTGTGTTTTTGAAAATATATACAGTTTCTCCATTTGATCTTTGCACTGAAAAACTGTCTCTTTCTCCTCCTTGGTATTCTCCTATGTAAAGAAATGATGCAACCATAGAAAATTAAGCCTATAAAATAGTGAATTTGCATTGGGTAGTCTACTTATTTTATGAAAGGAAAAAGACACTGTCTTATATACTCTTTGTTTTTTAAGATATTGCTTCCCTCAAACAAGCTGAGAATTAAATTAAGTTTGAGAATAGAGTTTGAAGGGAAGGAAAGTTGCAATCTGTTCATGGTTAAAAAGAAGAAACACGAAAAACTCTCTCTCTGGTTCCAGAAAAGAAAACCTCAGCTGTTCCTCTATTTTCGGGCTTGAAATTTGCTGCCTTCCTCCTCACTTGAAACATTCCAGTAGTCTCTGAACATCATGACAGGGGGTTTTATGAGGAAGGAGCCTCTGAATTTAAACTGCATGAACACCCAGAAGTGGTAGCTGTCTTTACCAAGGTAAATTGGATGCCTTTCTTTGAAACAATTCATGGGTATGATGAGGAAGTCATAGAGGAATTTTTATTGTCTTTAAAATCTCATTAAAAAACCCATGCCATAGTCAGTTTCCAGGGTCTAACCATAGAACTTACACCGTAGTTTATCAGCAAGATTACAAGCCTCCCACTTGGACTCCCCTGGAGCAAAGAAGAAAAACCACTGGGTCAAGTGGCCAAGAAGACCTTTTTCCAGCCTTATGAACATCTTGTGGAGGATAAGAACATCATCAAGAGGACAAGTATACCTTATCCATGGGGTGAGGTAAGCTATTAGATCATGAAGTATATCTCTTGTGAAGGAAGATAAAACATATTCTATGGGTATCATTTCAGATAGTTACATGAACTAAGATATGGCATGGACCTTCTTGCATCCAAAAAACTCAGTCTTCCATATTTTCTCCTCTCCAATCCTTAATAGAATATAACACCAGCTTGAAGGCAGGGGTTCCAGACCAATTGGCGCACCATGGGCTAATTAAATTGCTTGTGGAGGATGCCCTCCACAATTACAAAATCCCCATGGCCTGGGAGATTTTCAGGAACATGAACAAAGAGGATGATATCAAAACTCTCACTAATGACCTTAGTCCATTTGGAAGTTAAGAGGAGGAATAGAAAGAGGAACCTGAGAAGAAAATCCATGAAGAAGAACAGAACATTCAATTGGAAGAAGAAAAAGAAGAAAAATAGAGAGGAGAGGAGAAACATGACACCACCACATATGAGCCTAAAGTAGAGAAGAAGACAACATCAAAAGCAGAAAAAAGTAAAGCCACAATAGAGAAAAAGAAGAGGCCAAGAACTGGAAAGAAGAAGCACAAGACAGCTAAGAAAAAGGCTGCCATAGGAAAGGCGGAAACTAAATGAGCAGAGGAGAAAACAGAGTCAAAGCTAGCAAACATAAAACCAGTAGAAACAGGAAAAATAGCAGATGAAGAAGAAGAAACACAGCAAGAAGAAGTGTCTCGTGAGACACTAGCAAGAGAAGTAGCAGTTGTTCTTGCTGCACTTAGTACTCCAGCCAAGCCCAAAGGAAAAAGAAAGAGACAACCATCTATGTACTTCAAGGCTTGAAAGAGCACCAAAATCAAGATGGGGAAGCCTTAACCACCTTCAAAGGAGCCCATCATCATTGAGGATGTACCTACTGCAACAAGGGAGGAATCTCCCACCAGAACCCCCATCACTTACGAAAGAGGAAGTCCTAATGGACTCTAGAACCTAAGACCTCTACTTGGAAGGAAAGAATCAAACTAATGGACTCTAAAACAGTCCTACAGGAGGTGCAAACCTCTCTACAGGAGACATTGGAAAAGCTCAAAGAAACTGAAAATCTTGAAAAGAAGATAGAAGAACAGACCAAGAATAAAGAAAAGGCAAAAGAGTTACCAGAGCCTGGGCCTCAGCCTAACTTAGACTCCTACTACAACCTTCTGGAAGGTGGGAAGATCATCCCACAAAAACTTGCAATCCCTCTTTTCTTCGAGCTGGAAAAGGAAAGAGTCAGGAGCCATAAATGATTGCAAATTGCAAAATCAAAAGGAGTGGAAGACACTGGGCACATGGAAAACAAGTTGAGAGAGATGGGCAAAGAATTGAGCATGGTCAGGAATACAGAAAGCATCAAAAGAACTCAATTGGGGGAAGAAAATGAAATGTTGAAGAAGCAGCTACAAGAAAGGGAACCTCAAGGAGGAAATGAGTTGTCAATCTTAAAAGGACAACAACAGAAAGAGGAACCTCAAGCAGAAAGTGAGCCATTAATACAACAACAACAGGAAAGAGAATCCCAAGCAGAAAATGAGGTGTTGATTTTGAAAAGGCAACTACAGGAAAAGGAAGCCCAATTAGCCTGCATGGCTAGCTAGGCTATGGAGGCATTACAGTGCAAGCAGCCAGCCAAATCATATGCGATGTACCTCAAGGACCAGTGGCTCCAATTTCAGATTAAGACACTAGCCCAAAGGGGCACAATACCTTTTCAGGATTATGGCCAATTTATGCATTTATGTGATCACAGTTCAACTGAGGACAAAGCAAAGCTAGCAGAGTTTTACTTGCACAACATGGCACTTACTGCCATGAACTTGTGGGATCTAAATGCTGCATTTGGAGACATGCAGTTGATGGCCATGGCATCTTGGATGAGCCATGAAGAGAAAAGGGCAGTGGAAATCCAAAAAATGATGGCCAAAGAACTGAATGAACCACTGATGATTAGAGTAGAACCAGTAGAGCCCATGGCTCTAATCTATGCCCACCAACACCTTGCAGCTAATCCTCAAGTTGTCTCTGACTATGTTGACAAGCAAGCTCAGGCTATTGCTCATTTCGAGGACATGGAGAGATTGTTTGGAGATGACTACATTCATGCCTACATGAGAAGGTGGAATACATTGCCACACAGCCTACGGATCAGGGAGTATCACTCCCCAAACAGGATCAGGGAAGCCATGAGGAGAGTGCCCCTGTATAAGCACTCAATGCAAAGCTTGAATGCAAATTGGATTGGCCTTAAATTTAGTCCTCCACTGCTGCTAGGACTACTGGAAGGAGTAAAAGAGGAGGAAGAACAAAAATAGTGGGAACAAGTGGATAGGAAGATAGGTTTCCATGATAAATAGGAAGCTATCACATCAGAGGCATGGGATGTCAGGGAATCTATTAGAGCCATCAAGGATGAAGAGTTAGATTAGTTGCTCAGAGGATAAGCAACCCATTCACTAGGGGGTGATGATGAGCCCCAGAAATGGGTAATTATATGGGCTCATTCTGCCTCTTATTTCAACTTAATCCACCATTCTCATTAGTTTATTGCATGTGTTTGAATATATTTATGCTAATAGAGTGAATTGGGTTAGTCATTTTTCCATGTAGTCTAATGTGTGCCTTATGCAGATTTTTTGGTCAATTTTGGACAAAATCAAGGGATTTATGAGCAAATGGTAGCCAAAACTCGAGGAAAATAGGGAAGAGGACTTGTGGGGGGGGGGGGTGTCTCCTTCATTTATGACCCCTTTCCTCGAATCCTCCATCAGCAACTTGGAGCACAAAGGTCCACATTGATGATTCCAAGGGGTAGCCGAGCAAGTAAAGAAGGACTATTGTTTATCTCCAATTCTAGGAAGCCGAGCTCCTTGATTTTAGGACAACTGTTGGAGGAATCCATATGCATAAATAAGGAGGCTTAGAGCCTTAGTAGGTTAGCCAGTCATTAGTAGATTTTCGCAGTTTTGTGTAGCAGTGCGTTCAACTCATTTTCGAGTTCCTTTTTTAGAACAATTTATGTAATGTGACTGCTATTTTTGATAATGAAGACGAAATAGTTTTTTAGCGAACACCGATCTCTTTCAGAGGGCTGAAGATCTTGGGTTAGGGCCCAACCTAAGCAGCCCAACACCTCCTACTCTGTACTTATATCTTTTTGCTTCAGTTCATGAGTTAATTTCTGTTACATATATTCATTTTACTTCGTCAAATTAGGTTGCTTTTGATGGTTTGCATAGCTGTTTTTGTGTTTCAGTTGCTCAAGAAGGTTACTACAGTGACAGAATAAGATTCAAAAAGGCTAACAATAGGCCCTGATCTCCTTTCTCTCTTCTCGGGACTATGATTTGAGGTCAAGCCACTAATACTGCCACCAAAAGCACAGTTTTTGCTCTTCCATGCAACCGCTAGTGTGATGACTTGATTTGGAGAAAATTGATATGTTGGTTCAGATTCAGTTTCGTAGATAATTTTCTGTTATTTTACCATACATCTCTCTGCATGATTTTCTCTTCAAAGGTTACTGTTCAGCATTTTCTGTTTGTAGGTCAGAAATTAGGTCAAGCTAGAGAAATTTATGTTTTCATAGTATAGTTCGTTCTTTCTCTGATCAATTCTTGTAAGTAGATGTGCAGATCTCTTGTAGGACACCTCAGCCCACCATACATCCATAAAATAGCCAACACTAACTCACTTCTTATAGATTTCCCAAATCATTTGCAACATTTCGCCAATCTACCCTAATTTCTGCGTTTTCTCCATAAGCTTCTTTCTTGCCATTTGAACAAATCCAACCATCCTGTTCTTTATTGATCTTCCTTAACAAGCTCCAGACACCTCAAAACCTTCATCTAGCCTTTATTTTACCCTTTCCCATCATTTTTCAACCTTCAAAACTCCAAAAAATAACTCTCGGCCTCCTCTTGTAGATCCTCCTGCAACCTCCTGTAGAATTTCCTGTGAGTGATTTTTCGAAGTTCGATCACTATGAAAGTCTTTAGAAGGGTACTAGGGGCTTCTTAGGACCTCTCCACACCTTCCTCACCCTCTGCAGAAGCCAACTACATCTTCCTTTTCCACCAAACCTCTGCACAATCACAACCAGATAAATCACAAGCATAATAAATGCACATAAAAACACTCAAAAGCACAAAAAGATGCTTTCTTCTCATTTATTTTCAGAAGTAGCTTGAATAAATGCAATTTACCTTTTTAGTAGTCAATGGTACTCATTTCATCAGTTTTCATCTCTTTTCCTGCAAAAGTAGGGTTAGCAGGTAAATTAGGGTTTGCTAGGGTTTGCATTACATTTCAGTTTTCCTTCTCTTTCTGTAAGTAGAATAGTCCTTGTAGAGTTAGCTTTCTTTCATCATAGTTAAAAGCTTCTTCTGAGAATCCATAGAAGTTGGCTTAAGCTCCTAGTGATCTTGCACTAGCTAACCAACTGACAACCTGCAATAAGAGCTAGTACTTGTGCATACACCACCGTCGCTTCCAAGTTTGTTACAAACTACCGGGTTAATAAAAGTAAAGAAGGAAGCCCCAGGAGTTGCAGCATTATTGCTGCAATACTGGAGCTCACCAAAAAGCTTTGAAGGCTTGGAAATTTTCAAAAGCTTCATCTTTATGCTTTAGAAGACCTATCCAACACATTTTGGAAAAATCATCAATGAACAAAATAAAGTATTCTTCTCAACGAGGTGACTTTTTCCTTCATGGTCCACATAAATCAGTATGGACAAGTTCAAGAGGCTTACTAGCTGACCCTTCCTTTTCCATGAAGTGAACTTTGGTTTACTTTACGATTTGACATGGTTTTCATATTGTATTTTCTAGGATGCTGATATCTAGAAGATCACAAACAACCTTGAATATGCATGCTTTTCTTATTTGAAAAAATCTTAGATGTCCCAATATTCTATGCCACAGCCAGTTTTCATCATTTTTGCTTAGATATCACTGTTGTTGTCCTCCCTTGAGTATGTATTTGTTCAAAGTTCTTGTACCTTTGATCGTGGTCTCTCCTATATAAAGTTCACGAACAAGAAATCCATTTAATCGAAACACCACTTCATTTCCTTGATCACAGATTTGATTGACACTCAAGATGTTATGCTTTAAACCGTCTACATACATAACATTTCTAGCTTTAAACTTTTCTTTCAAGAAAACAAATCCTTTACCTTTTATGATAGTAGGAGTGTCATTTCCAAATGAGAAATTCTTTTCCTTTTCTAAGGCATTATATGAGTGATGTTTTTCTTTGTCACCTCTCATGTGTTTTGAGCATCCACTGTCGATGTGCCAATGATTTTCTTGTCCTTTTGCATACAATGCTATACCACATCTTTTTGTTTGAGATTATTTCCTTCTCCATATCTTGGGATTTAATGGAGTTTTCTCCTTTTGAGATGTTTGCCGAAATTTTCTCCTGCATTCAGATTCTTCAAGACCAATGTTGTTATAGATTGAGCATTCTATTTCATTTTCAAGAAGAGAAAAGTTATTATAGGAACTTTTCTTGATCCTTGTTACATTCCTTTGATTTCTTGCTTCTCTAGTCATGATGGTTTTTAGGCAACACATTGAGTAGCTTTGTGTCCAAAATTATGACATGAAAAGCATTATCCATTAAAGAAGTTCCTACGACTATTGAATCTACTAACCTGGTGGTTATAGTTTCTATTGTTATTCATCTTTGGAGCAAATTGAGTATGATTTACCTAAGGTTGGTTGTGGCTTCTATTTATCCTTGGAGTAAATTGAGTCTAATTTACCTGGTGATCTGCTTTATGCCTTTACTAATGATTGTCATACTGTTCATTGGTCTTTGCTGCATCAAGATAGATTTTGGTGGAGGTTGATGTCTTCTATGATTGAGATGCTTCTTCAATATATCCAAGACCTATCTTCATCCGAGGGTAATGCTGAACTTTGATAATTTCATGTAAATTTTCTAATCCTTTAGCAAATCTAAGATTGAGAGATTTTGTTTTCTCTAGATCCTTTCTTAGACCCACAATTTCACATCCTAGTTCTTCATTGTGTTTTTCTTTTTCAGCAAGTTGGTATGTCAAGGTATCTATAATTATATTATTTTCTTCTAAATAGATTTTGAGTTTAGATATTTCTTCATGAAGGTCTTCCTCTTATAAAGCATCCCAAAAAGTATCATCGTCATAAGCCATGAGAAGTCTATAATATTGTCTAGTTTCATCTTCATCACTATTAGATAAACCATTGCTATCTTCATGAGTATAGTAACTCCTTTTATTCACAACTTGTATTCTATTCCCTTTTGCATATTCATTTCATTTTTCAAATTTATCTTTATGAGGACATCTAGCAGCATAATGACCGACTCTACCACAAGAAAAGCATTCGAAAGGCAACTTACCTCTAAATTTTCGAGAACCCCATTGAAGCTTTTTGACAAAGTTTACCTCATCTTCTTCTTTTGAAATATGTCCCGATTCATTGTGTTCTTCCTTTCCTTTTGCTGAAGCTTTGAATTCGGCTTCTCTCATATCCGATGGTCCTCCTTTTCTCATCTCAAAGGCAGTTAATATTCCATGAAGTTGCGTCATAGTGATATTCTGCAGATCCTATTTTTCTTCTATGGCAGACACTTTGGATTCAAATTTAGCAGATAGGGATCTCAAAACTTTCTCAACTAAGGTAACTTCCTTAATTTTTTCACCCAGATTCTTCATACAATTGACAACCTCATCTATGCATAGGAAGTAACTAGCTATGATTTCATAACTATGCATCTTAAGAGTTC
This sequence comes from Pinus taeda, assembly GCA_000404065.3. NCBI lineage: Eukaryota > Viridiplantae > Streptophyta > Pinopsida > Pinales > Pinaceae > Pinus > Pinus taeda. Next base: position 63,881 of record APFE030979573.1, read on the forward strand.
CATACTGAATTCTGAGAGTTTGAAGCTTAGCATGTTTTACCTGAGAGTCTCCTTCGTAGCTCAGAATGATTTTGTCCCATATTTCTTTGGCTGATTTGAGCTGCATGACTTTGACAAACTCTGATTGTGACAGACTTCTCAATAAAGTATTGATAGCTTTGGCATTGGTTTCATATTGCTTTTTACTTGTCGTATCTATAGGAATTATTGTTGGAAATGTATATCCTTCTTCCACAATTTCCCAGATATCCATTCCAAGCGATTGTAGATAGGTTGTGGTTCTTATTTTCCAATAAACAAATTTGCTCCCATCAAAGATTGGCGGTCTGATGGATCCCATGCTTTCTTGATTATTCATGTTGATGGATCTCACTTCAAGCGATCAAGCTTCTTCTGAAGGACCTGCTCTGATACCAATTATTGGAAATAATATTGAGAGGGGGGTGAATCGGTATTATCAGATCAATAATTTTATTTCCCAAATAGATTTATATACACTACTTCAGTGAAGTGAAATAGAGTGTACACGCGACTGTAAAAAAAAAAACCAGCGTATATGCAGAGAACTTGTGATTTAGACAGTTTATCATGTCTTGAGCTTAAACCAGTATATCAGAGATTTATTAGATAGTGTACTAAAAGCAAAATAAAGCATCACACATAAGAAACACACATGAACATTGAGATTTTAGGTGGAAAGCCAATGTGGGTAGAAACCACCTGCTATTGTCGTCTCTGTTTTCTTTTAATAATAATAAAATCTATTTACAATCTCATACTGGTGCAAACTCATACTAGTACGCAGGCTTCTACTTGTAGAAGGTTACAACCTTCTCTATTTTCCAGCTTCTACTGGAAGGGAGATACAACCCCCTAGCTCTTGTACTAGCCAATATGTTTACTGGTATGTAGGTGCTAGCCTACAAAAAACTTCACTCTTCCACTAGAGACCACGTTTCATGAATTTTTAGACTGGATACTCTTGGATCACAACATCACAAGATGAAGGTTGCGTTTCATCAAATTTTCACATTGGACCCATCAAAGCTTTTTAAACTTAAACTGCGTCAACCAATATTTAGTTAATCTGAACAATCAGATCACTAACACCAGAACACTATGCTAAACCCAAAACCCTGCATCATCATTCAGAACCAGTTGTAATCTCAAAAATCATGCATTAGAGTGTATACGCTACTTGGTTGAACCCAACCTGTGTGTATACACTACTTCCTTTAACCTAGCCTGCGTATGTCTCTAAAGATACTGAATCATAAACTTTTCAACGATAAACTGTACCAATCAGTGACATTCTAAAGATCTATTGTCATATTACAAATTTCAAAATATATAGCTGCAAGGATCACCCTTCCTTCCCAATTAATCAATAAATCAAACTCAAATTCCTTATACAATAGTTCTACGTTCAGATCTAAGAGGACTTCATTGACAGAAAACAGTAAAACAACATAATTTGATCAAATAGATCAGCCAGATCCGAAAAGAAGCTTTTCTTTTTGTATACACTACTTGAAAGAGTCGAACCTGCATGTACACGTGCTTTGGCTGAGACGAACCTGCATATAGATCTGCAAATTTTGACTCAGAACTTTGCTGCAATTTCAGACTTCAGACAAACCCAGATCATGATAGATAACCAGTAGAACAGGCACAAAATATCAGATCTAGTCTTAACCAATATCAGATCATTCAAGAATAAGTCATTTCAAGTCTCATGATTCCTGATCCAATGTTGAACTCAAGGTGCACATGAAAATTTCAGATCCAGTCCCAAACATAACCCTGCAACATAATATATACTTTAGATAGAAGTATTCCTTTGAATCTCATTGCTTACACCTTTGGCCTAAGGATCTTCTCCTCGTTGTATACTCTTAGGCCTTTCTCAATACCTTGGACCAAAACCACTTAGGACCAATACTTTCGACCCAATACCTAGGGTCAATACCTTGGACCAAATGTCTCGGACGAATTACCTTGGACCAAAATCTTGGTTTTCCAACATGTACGAACTTTTCCTCCTGTGAAAGTGTGTGTATACGTTATATGCTACTTTTGTTATGCTAAACCACGTGTATACGTGCCTTGGACAAAGTAAACCAACATATACCTCTCTTTCTTCATTCCTTGGAGTCTGATCTATAATCCTTTGCTGTTGACCTGCTGCACTGTGAACTTTCATCTGAGTGAGTTGCTATCAAGGACAACACATGTATCATAATGCCAAAAATATATGCCCTTACATCTCCTCATCGTCCTCTGGAGGATCTTGTGCCAGTTGGGTCGAATGCTTAAATCCCTTATTTGAACACTTGGAACATATTGGCACTACACAAAATCATCCATCTAGGGGCATCGTTCCCACCTTTGCCTACCCGATAAGCTCCCTCCATCATCATATGATAGGGGGTAATATCTCATTCTTAGGGGCATGATGGCACCTCTAGCCACCTTCCCACTTGATTAGAAAAAGTATTGGCCTAGACCCCATTGATCTAGGTATGGTCAATTATCCTTTCATTCCTCAGATAATTTTTCCTATCGGTCATGCCAATGATCCATATACACATTACATATAGTAGTTCCTTGATACCATATCTTCAAACATTCTACTCTATGTGATTCCACATTTAAAACCTGGTCTCCATGTTTTACATGGTGGGTGGGGATGATCCTAGACTTCCTCTAGTATTTCGTTCATGTATTTCTTTCTTACCTTGATTCTTCACCAAGACCTATCCTTAGAAGCATTAAGGCCATTTTAGACAAGTAAGGTCACCTACCTAAAAACCAATAAATATGAATTATGAAAGTCAGTTTGTCCGCTACGATCTTTTCAAGATTTAGGGCCTTCTCCTTCTCTCCAAATTCTTCAACAACTCACTATGAAATTGAATTGGATTTGGGGACAAGAAGCCTTTTTTATACTAAAAACCCTAGTTTTTTTTTACCATTACAAGCAAACCGTAGCACAGTTTGACGAACCATCAACACCATTAGAAATCTCTCACTGAGATCTATAATGGGTCTCTCTTTATTTTTGGTAATTAGACACTTCACTAGGAAGCCATATTTTCCATGAGGTTTCATTTTACCACCTCTCAAAATCAATTCTCATAATATGAGTCACTTGTACTCTTGTAGCACTTTTCCTTTGCTCTTGTTGACTTATGTGTTCATTTTCGTTGTGGGTAACCATAATTTAATAAATTTTTTATGCTCCCCTTTAGGCCTTCCCCATGTGGCAGCATCATTAAGTTGCCCTTGTTTAGAGCATCAGAGATGGGTCACCCTTGCATCCATGGAGTCTATTTAGAGTCCCACCATGTCTTTTTATAGTCTATCATCCATTTTTGCATTGCATTTATCCCATTTCACTCATCTTTGACCTCTACCTATACTGACCTATCTTTGAAAAGCCTCTGTCTGAATAATTGACCATCCCCTTTGGAATCAAGGCAACCATTTCCAGATCAAACTCAAAAAATATACTTTGACAAGGGAAGTCATCTGTCTGTCACTCATATTTTCCATCCATCATCATCCTCGGTGTCAGTATATCAATCAGATTAATATATCTATCATGCCATTGTTGAGGAATCATCATTGCCTCAACTCTGGCAGACCCTCTTCTATCAAATTCAGCACATCTATTCGAATCAAGCGATCTAGAGGGAAGTGTACCTTGCTTCCAGCCTTCATCCTTGATCAATACCTCGTATCAAACAAACGGAACTATAATTTCCCTTTTCCTTGGTTTTTTCTCGCATGCTCGACTTCAACTCATTATCGCACGATCGAGAATCGTACACTTGCTGGTCCAGTGATCCAACAGATTGTACCAACATTTTTGGGGTGTGTGTAAGATGTTCTAGACCTCATGAAAGGGCTAGCCTTTAGGTAGCCCTCCACATGCCTGGATGATAGTAGATCATGATCTAGCGTCAGATGCAGTTCAGTAGATTTGACTAGCTTCATTTCCACCGCTTGCAATGTCCACATCATGCATGTCTCCTTTAGATAGTCCATTTAGATCTTCAGAGCCCTTTCCTATTGAGAAAAGCTTCTTTGGTTGTGACCCCCCCTCGCCATGTTAGATTGGGGGGTGATTATTTCTCATGTACTTAGATCAACATATGTTGTTGTATTCAGTCCTAGTCTCTGTTTTCCAAGCGCATTATGTATATGGGACTCATTGCATCATCGTATCACTTTCTGGCCCATTGATGCCAACATATCATGTATCATGTACTTTGTTTCTCAAACCCACATTTCTTGGCACATCATTATTATTTGTACTCAGTTATCATGGTGGGTATGGGTATGCCTCCCCCGCCTCATTTGAGATTATGTATTTACTAATAAAAGGAGACTTCTATATCTATATCTATATCTATATCTATCTTATTATATATATATATATATATATATATATTATATAGATATATGACTCCCCTTTGGAGTCTCATGAAAGTGAAACCTACAACATATTTCGGTCATATGATTTTCTCTTGATGCTCTTATGTTGGGGGGAATTTATTATCACCCAAAAAATGATCACCTAGCCATTTATTACTATAAGGTGGATCAAACTACACCATGTAGGAATAATTTTACCATGGTGAAACCACTTTCACCATAGTAAATTATTTAGTAAACTATCTTTCCTAAATTATCTCTCATTAAAATTCATAAACCCCATGAGAATAATTTAACAAATCATTATTTATGTAATTTTATCTAGAAATAATTATCAAATCATTATTTGATAATTATTTCTTAATTACTTTTGACTTAATCACCTTGGAATAATTAAATAAGTCACTATTTATTTATTATTCCTTATTTATTCCATGTTTTCCTTATGAGATAATTATTAAACCACTATTTAATAATTATTTCTTTCTTAATTCTCACAAAGTGATTAATAAGTCATTTTTATTTGTTAATCACTTCAACCACTTTCTAATTAAGTATATTTGACCATTTTGAATCTCTTTTCGCTCTCCAAAAAATATAATAAAGTATTCCAAACGATTATATTTTGATTTGGTCAATGATATTTAATTATATTCCAATTCCTAATTTAGCTCAATACTTTGTTATAAATAAGATGGTTTTTTGTTCATTCTTCACCTTGATCATTCTCAATGTTACCACTATCGTTTCATCACATTTGACCTTCCACTTAAGCTTAAGCTATTTTTTATTTTTCCCATTGCAAATTGAGAGAGAGAAACAGATCATTGAAGCACAAGGACATCAAAATGACCCATCTCACAGAGTGGGATCTATAGACCCAAGTTTATAAGTTCTCCTTGCTAGGTGTATTATTTCTATTAATAAAATTTGCTTATTCATATGATCCATTGGGTTGCTACACTTTTATCTTTGTTGTTATATCTTTCTGGTTGCATACGATCTTTTGCTGTAGGGTTTTTCTTTTATTTTCATTTCAAATCTGAAGCATAGACAACCATATTCTTTTATTAGGGTCACTTGTCACTAGTGACTTAAGTGAAGTATTTTTTGTACACTTCTCCGAAATATTTACACTAACAAATATGACAAGATGAATGGGATGGATTTAGAAGTAATGTATATGTAATCTATTGCTTGATTAAAAAATGTGTTGAAACAACTAATTGGGAACATACAACCATTGATATAGGCTATGATACTATGAGTGGGAAGGAATGAGGACTGGTTAGGTGTTTATTTAGAATTTTCTTGAGTATCCTTATGAAATCCATTAAGATAAATTTAAATTTGAATTATTCCCTTGCCTTTATCTCTACTAGTAAAAACTCATTGAATGGGGTAGCTAAGAGAGCCCTCTTTGAAAATAATGAAGGTTGGGTGGTATTTGAGTGGTTCTTTTATAATTAATGGAAAATATAAAGTTAGAGTACTCATGCTTGGAAGTTCATGGATGAAGGATGATGTTGGGAAATGGAGAGAGGATCACAAAGGATTGAGAAAAGAAAATTTAATGCGCAAGATTCGAAGAGACAATATTGGGTGGAAGACATAGTTTGACAGTGACCCACAAGTGAGGAGATGTAGACAGTCATTTAAATACTTACAAGAGGACCTCATGCAATTGGAAAAGTAGATATGTTATTTCACAAGTATAGAGTTGTTATTCTCAAGGATAAAGATCATTGTAGAATTTAAGGAAATTAGAACTCGATTTGGTTTCCCAAATACATTCAGAAAGGAAAAATTCATGAATTACATCAATATTGGTACATTTTGCATGTGTGGAGTCTATTTTTTTCTTATTAAACTCTTGTAGAGGAGCTTTATAACCTAGTTGAGATGTAACTTATGGATAGGGAAGTATATTTGTATAGGTTACATTAGTGACTTATATTTCAAGTGTAGATAATTGGCATGTTGAGTTGATCAACTTGTAGGTCTCTTCTATGGTCAGATGAATCTTAGCAAGCGTGTGATGATTGTTTTATTGAACGATACACATTTGATGTGAATAATTAAATGGCTAGGGTGCTCTATTGGTTTTGCTAAGGTACTCAATTGGAGGAGTGATCTAAAATATAATGGATGATGTGCCTTGGTTAATTTAAATATTTTCATATACATCCTATTAGATTATGGGTTGTTTGCACTAGTATCCATAATCTTATGGGACAAGCTCATAAATTACTAGATTAGTGGCATGTGAGAACTATTACTCTTGCCTATACTTGACATGTAAGAAGTATGGAATTTATAGGTTCTATGATGCCTTGTAGAAGGATCGCTACGCAATGGGAATGATGGTTTGTAGGGACCTATTGAGGAGTAGCTATGATTAGGTCACATGATTATAGGACTACGTATAGGCCAAAGTAGTATCATCTCTCTTTCTAAGAGAGCAAGAGAGCTAAAGAAAGACCCTTGGTTTTATAAACATGACTAAGGTATCTCAATCTTCATAGAACATATGAAATAAATAGTATATCTAATGACTTATAAATAATAGAGTTATCTCGTGCATTTGGGCTAAGATGGTAGTATTGAAATATCAACCATTAGTTTGATTACCAGAATTAATTGTGGGTTTAGACTATCATGATGAGATAAATTAAATGAGCAAGACTGATAAGGATGATTAGAAGCTATTCCTCTAAAAATCTATTTTGCTAGGGTTTCCTAAGATAACTTCCCAAAGAGTGGTTTCTTAAGAGAAGAATTTATCACATGATATTCCTTGAACATGAGTCATTGTGAAGAATGTTAGAAGGTTGTGTGTCTACCTTCATGGTCTTAGCTAAGTGAATGCACAAGTACATAACTATTTTGAATGGATTTTTTTCTTTGAATTCTAATGTCTAGGTGTGAGGGAAGATGCATGCTGAGTGGAAATATATTTTGTGTATTATAACTAAGTTAAATATTGAATAGAAGTGGATAAGGTATATTATAGGAACACGTTAAAGACTATATCCATACACCCATGTGTGTAATTACATACAAGTATTGGTATAAAATTATTGAGTGAAAACTAGTGGCCTGTAGTGGATTTCCATATTAGTGCCATGAACGAAGTCTAAGTAAATATTGAGGGCCTCTACTGAGCTATCAGGCCTTAGTCATTCCTTAAGGAAACATAGAAAGAAATTTAAATTTATGGTGATGTATCTATGAAGATAAATGTTGTGTTGTGAAAAAGAATAGGAAGACTCAATGAGAAATAAAAGAAGAGAAAGTGTGTGATTGCAACCAAGGAAGATATGGTTCAACGAAGTGCAAGTGAAATAAATAAGTGAGATGCTAAGCCAAGGGTTTCAAGAGATAGAGAGAAGAATTTGATAGTGAAAAGAAGAATGTCGAGAAGAGGAAGTCTAGTGAAAACAAAAGGAGGAGCATCAATTCCTCTTGTATTGCAGTTTTGGTTTGAAGATAAAATCATTAGTGTTTGGAGTTGAAAACAAACTTGTCATCATTTTGGGACCAAGAGATATACTTGTCAACATTTTGGGTCCAAAGGATATACTTTTCGGTGTTTTTGGAATGAGAGATATACTTCCTAGTGTTTTGGGGCCAACAGATACACTGGTGATTGTTTTGGAGATAAGAGAAAGAACATTAATGTCTTAGCCCAAAGTTTTGACCTTGTGGGTGATTCGATTTGACCTTTAGTCCATGGTCCATTCAATAAATTCTCCTCTCCATAGGATACCTAATTGACTATTCTACACTCTTTACACTTGGTGGATTCCAATATTGACAATGCTTGATTTCTCTCAACACAAGTGACTCAATTCATCCCCTATTTTGGATTCACAAGAATATACTGCTTCGATTTCCCATGAAATCATATGAGAGATATTGCTTAGCATGTAACATATTTCTCTTTCATATTTTTTCCTAGTGGTTAACATCCTCACGTCTTTGGTGCTTCTCTTGACGCTTAATGCCTTCACTTTTTTGGTGATTTGGGATAAACCTCCCACATCTTTGGAGACTTGAACCAAGTATCTTCTCACATCAACATTATTGGCTAAGTTCTCTCAAAGTGTTGGTATGTCGATTGAATCCGAAATTTGATTTACCTCTTCTTCTCTTTTCCTGTGGTGATTAATATGTGTCTTAGATTGGTGTCTTAATACTTCCTTGTATTGATCCTTGATTGAAGTATATCCATTATGAATGGATGCACCATTCAACCAAATTTTAATATATGTATGTTAAAATAATGGAGTAATTTCTAGAGCTATATTATTATTAGCATTTTTTTGTGTCTCATTGATATTGTATAGATTTTAGATTCTATTTATGAGCATTGAGGATGTTGTTCAAAATCCTCAACCACTTTGTAACCCTATATATGTAAGTTCTTTCTTCTCATATAATTGTAAGGTGTGAGTGTAGGAAGTCTCTAGGTTGAACATTGCCTCACTTAAGAGTTGTATATCTCTTCTTCCATTGCTTTGTCTTCTAATTTTATTTTTTTGGTGTCAGAGCCTTATTGGAGAGGCATTGTTCCCTATGGTGTGACTGCGTAACAGAGTTGTGTGGATTGTTTGTGGCATCGTTGATTTTGTTGTGTAACCAGGGGAATGTTTCATTTGTGCGTGTGACTTGAAAACCATCTTGCGTGTGGAGAGGTGTGTTGGCCTATGAGTTGAAGTCGTGTTGGTTATCAATGCCACATTCATGTAGCCAAGGTGTTGTGTGGAGAAAAGAGTAGATTTGTTGTAATCTGGATGAATGCAAGGTGTGAGTGCAAGTCGTGTCCAGTTTGAGATTTACCTCACATGAGAGCTCCATCTCTCTTCTTCCATCACTTTGTATTCTATATTTTTGTTGTTTATGTACACATATATAAAGGAAAGGGAGTATTTCACTTTCTAGGTTGGAATGTAAATTAAATCCCACACTAAGATGGTAGGAAGAGAATGTGTTTAAGCTTGGGATTTTAAACTCTATAGTAATGTGTATACTCTGTGAGGTACAAAAGGGTATGTTTGTGCTTGTTGGAAACCAAATCAATTGATGATATTTGTGAGATGGTATCCTTTTTGTACATTCCATTGTCAATATATTGGGCATTTTATAATGAGCATAGCCATAGCTTGAGATCCTCATCTCTTCTCCAAGTCATGGCTAAAGGCAGGCAAGTATTGTTTCCCTTTCTAGATTAGAATGTAAACTCAATCCCACACTAACCTGGTAGTAAGAGCAAGTGTTTAAGCTTGGGATTTTAAGCTCTAGAGTTATGAAGTGCAAAAGAGACATGAGTAATTAGTGATATGTTTGTGCTTGTTGGCAACAAGATTAAATGGTAATATTTACGAGATCATATCCCTTTTGCACATTCCACTCCCAATATATTGGGAATTTTATAGTGATTATAGTCAGACCTCGAGATCCTCATCTCTTCTTCAATTCAGTGAGGGATCAAGGTTTATGGTTGCTCAAGATAAAAAGTAGCAAGAGTACACCTCTTAAATTCCCTTGAGGATATGGTTTGGTCAAAAGGTGGTAATGGAATTGATAATGAAATTGGTAAAGGAAAAAGGATAGTGCCCCATATGCTCTATTAGCGTTGAGGGGACTAGGTATGTGATAGAGTGGTTTGGTCAAAAGGTGGTAATGGAATTGGTAATGAAATTGCTAAAGGAAAAAGGATAGTGCCCAAAACCCTCTATTAGCATTGAGGAGACTAGGTTTGTGATAGAGTGGTTTGTTCAAAAGGTGGTAATGGAATTGATAATGAAATTGGTAAAGGAAAAAGGATAGTGCCCCATACTCTTTATTAACATTGAGGGGATTAGGTATGTGATAGAATGGTATTATAGAAGAGTTTAGAATGGGCCAGAATAGGCCACTAAACTAATGTTATTTGAGTTATAAATCTAGTATATAACATTGAACATTGAATGAATCTCTTAGAGCTGGGAAATTGTAAGAGATGAATGAATAGATGGTTTAGCTAATTACTTATTGCTTTGTGCTTCTAAAATCTAACTAGGTTACGGTTGTTTGGGCACATAATATTGTTACTCCATGGTATTAGCTCATGGTATTGTAACAAAACCTCGTTATATGAATGCAACCTATTTACATGCTTTAGTAATTCTCCATAGTAAAATAAAAGTCTAAATGGTTTTGTCCATTACTAGATTTTCCACATAGATTGATGATTTTTATCATTTTACTTTGTTTAATTTTAGCTGATGATTTAGGCCTATAAATTGTAGTGGTCGATAGAAGGGGTGTTGGTTTAGGCCAATAAATTGTAGAGGTTGATAGACATTTGGGTTTATAAATTGCAATGCCGTTGTTAGAGAGCACAAATGTTTGTTATTTATTTTTTATCTAATTTTAATTATAATCCATTTATAGTGGAAACTTTTATTATCATAATAAAATAAACATGTAATTTGGAATTAATAATTTTGGTGGATGAGAAAACAAATCTTTTTCCAAACCATACAAATTCTTAAAATGAAACATACTCGTTGCACATTTTAGGGATACAAATTGGAGCGGTCGTGGGAAGGTTTTTTAGTGAGGCAATGTTTGATAGGATGACCGGGTCAAATAGAACTTTCTCAGGTTTATCTTATTAGTCCCTGCCGGAGGCATTCGATAGGATGTTGACCGGCGATTAAATTGCGGGTTGACCATGTATTTCTGCTGGTTATTCACTGTTTAACCAAAGTTTATGCTCAGTGCTTTGCTCGCCAGAAAACTTTAACCAAAGTTTTCGGTTTACCCTCTTATTGCCCGCCTCACTTCGCCCGATGCGCGTACAACTCAATTTATCCTAAGTTCTTTCTGGGGCGGCAAGACTAGCCAACACCTAAGCCAAGCACACAACTTAATTTATCCTAAGTTCTTTCTGGGACGACAAGATTAGCCAGTACCTAAGCTAACAGCATCAACGTTTAGACGTTTGTTCATTTGCATGTTGACCACCTGTAAGCCTGTGTTTACCACCCAAGCTTACACAGTGTATGGAACCCTGTCAAAGCTTATATGACAAGCACAAAAAACCCTGCGAGGAGCCTTCCACCTCTGTGTACTTGTTCCTAACTCTGGTGAGTTCTTTTGATCTACACCGAAGCCATAGTTTGCATTGTTTCATCGTGATGTCTCTATCCGACAAAAGTCCCAGTACAGTAAGGCAATGGCTCGCACCTTGAGCGTCATCGATGAATTTCTGTATATGGATCTGATCTGATAGAAATTCAGTGTCTGAATCTTGTCTTTTTGGATCACAGGGGCAAAGATTTCATGCAGGACTTTTTAGCTTAAATTTTTTGAATTTGGCAGAGAATTGAAAACAATGGAAGCCAGCGCCGGCTTGGTTGCCGGTTCTCATAACAGAAACGAGTTCGTGGTCATCCATGGACATGAGGAGGTCGGAAATTTATGCAGGACGTTGGTTTTTCATACGCATTGTGAGTTACGTTCGGGTTGTTGTGCTGATTTTAAATTTGAGACTTAGAAAATTTGTTTTCTTGTGTTGCATTGCAGCCAAAGCCTTTGAACACGTTGAGTGACCACGTCTGCCAGATTTGTGGCGAGGACGTCGGGCTTAACACGGACGACGAGCTGTTCGTTGCCTGTAATGAGTGTGGGTTTCCTATCTGTCGGTCGTGCTATGAGTACGGCAGACGAGAAGGAAATCAATTGTGCCCACAGTGCAATACTCATTACAAGCGTCAAAAAGGTTATTTTTTGTTCTGGAACTCTTTAAAATTTTATGTTGAATTTGGACGTTCTCGGTAGCCTTGTAGCATTGGTTCAGGTTGAATTTGAACATTCTTGACAAATTTATTATACTTCATGTCGGATTCTTGAAAAGTTCTAATTTGATGTTGAATCTACATGGTTTCGCCCGTATGAAAGTACGATTCAAGCTAAATTTCCTAATTCATGTTACATTTCAACGTTCTTTGCAAATTTATTCTAATTCGAGTCGAGTTCTTCAAAAGTTTGTAGAGTTTATGCTGAATGTGCATGTTCTCGACAGTATGAAAGGATAACCCATGTTAGCTTTGCAAATTTGGGTTGAATTTGAACGTTCCTGATAAATTTAGTTTAATTCGGGTCGAGTTTGCACGGTTTTGTCAAATTTACCGTCGAATTCAAATCGAATTTGCCATTTCTTGACCAATTTACCGTCCATCGTTCCGCATTTGCACATTCATGGTAAATTTAGCACGATTTATGACTTTAATGATGCGAATTTGGTCATATGGTACGGCATTTGCAGGGATTCCACGTGTGGAAGGTGACGATGATGAAGAAGACGTTGATGACATAGAACATGAATTTAATGTGGAGACTCAGCAAAGAAACAGGTCGCAGATCACCGAGGCGATGCCCCACGGACGCATGAGCTATGGCCGAGGTCCCGACAACGAAAATTCATAGATTGCTCATAATCTAGAGATTCCTCCACAGATTCCTGTACTTGCAAACGGCCACTCGGTACTGATCAATGCCCTGAATTTTCTTTGACGAAATTTCTGGAGAATGCATAGAATTTGATTAAGTGTTAGAAAATCTTGCCGCAATGCATAAAATTGGCTTTTACAAATTCTATCTTTGCATTTGTTGGAAGTAATAAACATTTAGAAATTTGTTTGAAGTCGTAATCAAATGGTTTTGACACAAGATGCAAGAGAGGTCCTAAAAAATACAAAATTTGTGACAAAGAAAATGAGTCAGGATGCTTTTTACCAAATTCCAGAAATGTATTTGGAATTTAATCGAATAATTTGTTGCAAATGCTTAAGTTACACCAAGAGATAGAAAAATTGCTTCCAGGGTTTTGATAGACTGAATAATTCAAAAAGAAATTAAAACAAAAGCAGAACGCGCAAAATAAACTTATGCAAGTATGGACATCTGTGTTTGAAGTTTAAAAGAATAGGTACAAAACACAGGGAGTTCAAGGCAAATGCTTGAAGCTTGGAATGATGATATTTGTCTAATGGCATTAGTTGTTGAATTAAGGTTGTGAGTGGGGAGATTCCAAGGTCATACTACGTAGACAACCAATTGCTTGCCAACCCTGCAATGCTGAAGCGTGTGCATCCAAGCTCCGAGCCGGGTAACCATTGGCTTCATTTCTGTTAATTTTTATCAAATTAATTCAATTCTACGTGGAAATTCAAAGTTTCGAACACTGTTGAGTATTGGAATGTGTTGCTTTGAAACAGGCAGTGGAAGGATCATCATGGATCCAAACAGGGATATTGGTTCTTATGGCTTTGGGAACGTGTCTTGGAAGGAGTGAGGTGATGGTTATAAATCGAAGGAAAACAAATCAGGCCAGTTGGATATGACGGAAGGGAGATATCAATATAATGGAGGGTTTGCACCAAATGAGCCTGAAGATTATATTGATCCCAATATGCCAATGTAAAAACTCTGTTCTGCTCTCTTTTGGGCTGCATGATTGAATGTTTCGAGTTTGTTCGGAAAGATCAAATTCTTCGATTTTCAGCGTTTGATGATTCTAAGCTTGAATGTTGTGCTTAGAAGCTTTGATTTTGCTGCAGGACCGATGAAGCAAGGCAGCCACTGTCCCGAAAAGTGCCAATTCCTTCAAGCAAAATAAATCCATATCGAATGGTCATTGTAATTCGACTGATAGTGCTGGGTATTTTTCTCCGCTATTGTCTCCTGAATCCAGTGAAGAATGCATATGGGCTTTGGGCCACTTCTATCGTTTGTGAAATCTGGTTTGCCTTGTCATGGATTCTTGATCAGTTTCCCAAGTGGTTGCCTATCAGTCGTGAAACGTATCTTGATCGACTGTCATTAAGGTATCTTCGACATAAACACTAGCACTTGGTATCAACTCATGCCCTAAATTGTAATAAATGAACCGAAATTATTTTGGAAATGCCAGATACCCTGCATAGACTTACATTTCAAAAATATAGACGAAGCCTTACATTGTATTATTTTGTCAGGTGCGAACGAGAAGGCGAACCATCCATGCTTGCACCTGTTGACCTCTTTGTGAGTACTGTGGATCCACTGAAGGAGCCTCCTTTGGTTACTGCCAATACAGTATTATCAATCCTTTCAGTAGACTACCCTGTAGACAATGTGTCCTGTTATGTCTCTGATGACGGAGCGTTGATGCTTACTTTTGAATCTCTCTCTGAGACCTCAGAATTTGCCAGAAAATGGGTACCATTCTGCAAGAAATTCGACATTGAGCCTCGTGCTCCCGAAATCTATCTCTCTCAGAAAATTGACTATCTGAGGAGCGAGAGCCTTCCACCTCTGTGTACTCGTTCCTAACTCTGGTGAGTTCTTTTGATCTACACCGAAGCCATAGCCTGCATTGTTTCATCTTGATGTCTCTGTCGTCTATAAACTCAAATATTGTGTTGCTAGATCGCAGTGCCGAGTACTTGCAGGGACTTGCTAATTACAATAACATAGAGTTCTAAACATGTATTCAGAAATTATGTGACTCATCAATGGGTATTAGTAATTGTAATTTTTTTGGCTTACCTTGGTTGAACCTCAAGTGAATCTGAAATATCATCTGCGCCAGCATCACTAGAGCATGAGGAAATTCTTAGGGCTTGTCGATATTCCTTGCCCTTGGAAGTCACGGTGGCAGCTCATCGATCTACTGCGAGCAAAGGGATGCTGGTTGAACTTTAACTGGCTTTGGATATGCATTATTTGGAACGCAAGTAGGCTCTGGAACTGGCCCCTCAAGTATCATATGAAAGAAATTTGACTTCTGCAATCTAGGGTTATACAACCATACACCTCGCGAAAGAAAGCATGTTTATCATTTTTCCGCCTCACATTTTCTACATTGATCTTTACGGAAACCCTCATTTCTTCCACCTTGGATATCAAACCCTGTCATGCGCCAGAAACCCTAAATTGTTTTATCCTTTTTCCTCAATTTCTCACCCTTTTCGGATCCGAGAGCCTTTAAATTGTGCCCAGATGATGTTTCCTCCAATATCCTCATCCTCTTGCCCTCATTCTGAAAGGAAAAGATTGTGTTGTATACACTCAACTAAAATAATGACAAATTCTACAAACAGAGATTCAAATTTAAGAGTATTTCAGCCCATACAAACAAAGATTCAAATTTAAGAGTATTTCAGCCCATACCTTCAATCATGATAAATAGGTTGCCAGGTCAAATCCCTATTACAATATTTCATTGCATTATGGGAGTTTTCAAGAGCATTAGCATTATTTATTCCTCTTCATTTTCTCGTGATCTGCTACAATACCATAAAAGGATCGTTTGAGCTTTCTTTGCATGTCCGGAGGATTTTACCTGGCTTACCGGACCAATGAATGTTACCTCTTTTCATATCACCACCATAAACTGTAATCAATGTTGCTTGCTCCAATACGAGTAAATGAAGAAAACAAAAGTTGTGCACTCGTGAGTACATACAGCTAAAGCTGTGAATGCACACAACAAAAGTTGTGCATTGGTGGTGTTTATGGACAACAAAAGATTGGCAGATAGGGAAATCGATTTCATAAAATTGATACCAACAATCTCATGTTTTAGCAGAAGGACGAAGATCCAGAAGGGGTAGCCACTTGGCTACTGCATGCAAAACCCACTTGGTGAATACAAAGCTGTGAATGCACAAAACAAAATTTGTGCATTGGTGGGACCGAGATCAGAAGTTGCCCTTGGCTGAAATTTCAGTGATCAATTTCAAGACTTCGTGAATCTCCAATACTGGAGAATGCAATGCCAAATGTTTCAGATAGAAGGCTTCCCAAGATGAATATTCATGACTACAGAGATTAGACAATAAGGGCGCACTGTTATGAAGTTTTCCTTTAATCACTTCTACTCAATCTTCAAAGGAGGCCTTTAGATTAATCACTTCTACCCAATCTTCAAAGGAGGTCGGAAGAATACCAGTCACAAGATTTTTGCCCACCGCGACCATGGCACTGCAAGTGTTCGCGCCATGAGGTAAGATGAACAAATGTTGAACTCTGTTCGAACTGTGTTGGCGACATCTGGTAAACATGCATGTTGATGTATTTCACTGTGGATGAGTGGTTGACAGATCACCTTAACGCCAGAAGCAATATTCATACTTGCACCAGCTAGGTTACTCATGAATTTGAGCCGATCTTTCATCATTTTGTTTTCTATAAATGTCAAACTTGTAGCTGCCTATAAAAATATGTTTTGGCCAGGAATCTATACCGGTAAAGTGGTATCAAGCCATCTGTTAAATTAGTTGTTGTCATCCACTTAAACTCGTGGAAAGCATTCTGTTAAACGTGTTCCCTTACAGATCTGATCTCTATAAATAAATGCATTGAGAAGGGTGTCAAATTCGGATTTCGGCGTTGGCTGCTTCCAAGAAGCTGAGTTTTATCCTTTTAAAACCTAAAAGGCTTCTGCGCCCACATCTGAAATCAATCCAATGCTATAGGTTTCGTAAAAATAAAAATAAAATAAAAAAGAGGAGTTTAACGAAGCTACTTCGTTTAAAAAATAATGACAAAATTTTAGTAAGAGTTTGATAAAACCTGGTTGAAATTTTTAGAAATCAGAATAATAGTTATAAGTTTCAGGATTTTAAGTATTTTAAAAATTTTAATACCAAATTCCAAAACTAAATATGAACAAGAGTAATCTGACTCAACAGTTCTAATAAATGTGACCAAAGAGTAATGTGACTCAACAGTTCTAATAAATGTGACCAAACATTGTATCAGGTTTTTTTTTTTTTTTCCAAAAGCTTAGCCATATAATTCTCGTTAAATGTATAAATAAATTTAAAATATATTTTTAAGCTTTTTTTCCAAAAGCTTAACCATATAATTCTCGTTAAATGTATAAATAAATTTAAAATAAATTTTTAAGGTATAAAAGTTTCAGTACCCACAAAAAAAACTATTAAACACAAATTACACATTAAACACATTAAATTAGTCTTAGAGCATTGGCGATTGGCAAGGAAGAATAAAATTAATGTTTCAAGCATTTACATCATATAAAAGAAAGGTTAGTCGTGCATATTACTCTGTTTTAATCATAATATCAACAACAAAACTGAACATTACAAATATCATAACAAATTGGAATAGAGTATAATAATAATAGTAATTTAAACATAACGATAACATATATATATAACTAACATAGCTATTCATATATATATAACTAACATAGCTATTTAGTAAAAGTCTGAATTACCTAAATAAAGTCAGAAATGTCTGGATCGTTCTATTTCAAAATTAAATACATGCTATGTCCTTTGTATCCTGTAATTATATCATCACACGTACAAATAATGTATTTCTGTTTGGTATCTTTGAATGGTGAGTAATATAGACCCTGTTGTTGGATGTGGTACGCAGACCATCAAATTGGAAGGCCTATATACCATGCACAACAATCAGATTCTAATAACCTATATCCCACATGTAGTGGCATTAAACATGCACAACAATAATTCTAACAACAACATACGACAGTGACAATTTCTTCGGCCTGTTCGTTTATATAATGGAGGACAAGCGCTTGGAAAGCATCTTCAGAGTGTCTACCAAACACACTGATGCATGCCTCTCTCACCTGCTTAGATACGTACTGCTTAATTAATGCTTCATTTTCATCCCCTGCACAAGGTTCACAGTTCTTCAACAGCCACATTGCCAGGTTGAAATTTCGAAAGTCCGAGGGATCAACGCTTTGAATGGCCACCATAAGCTTTAAAGGATGGCAGCTATTGAAGATGATGGGAGTATTCTCTTCTTAACCTCTCTGCCTCTAAAGCAAGCTCTGTGAATGGGAGTATTCTCTTCTTAACCTCTCTGCCTCTAAAGCAAGCTCTGTGAATTCTGCGCACGCTGGAAGATCCACATTGATAGGTTGTTGACCAGACCTTGTAGCCATCAATTCCTCTGCTTGATGATGCATTTGCTCAAACCGTGCAGTAATTATAGGCTTCAGAGATGTCCTCAAAGACTGCTCCACAACGCATCTCCTGCACTTGCACTTGAAACCCCAGTACTTGCACTGGCTTGGTGCTGTAAAAACTCTCTCCGGCAGGGACTATCGCTACGGCAGTGGCTCCCTTGTTTCCAGAAGGGGATGGATTGCATATAAAAATTCAAACTAGTATTTGTATATTGAACGACGATAGCGTTAAACACATGCGGTGGTGTTAAGATTTTGTCAGGGATGACGAATGTGAACAGTGTCATGAGGATAAATTTAGTAATAGAAAAAGTTTTTAGCTTAATGATTTAAAATAAGTTAATTTATAGGTATATATAATTTAAACTTGTTTATTTATTAGGTTAGGTTATTTTAAATTAAAAAAAATAAATGATATAAACAATTTTAAAGGATTTAAGGATATTTATTTAGTTACATGAATTTGAGTATTTATTTATTGGGTTAGGTTATTTTAAATTTAAAAAAGAGAAAAATGATATAAACAAATTTAAAGGATTTAAGGATATTTATTTAGTTACATGAATTTGAGTATGCTATTTCTAAACCATTGAAGTATTCAATCTTACGCAAAATACTTATTATATTGTTTTTTGGGCTTGTAAGGGTATTGTTTCATTCATTCATTGTATTTCCTTGTAAGCTTACTCAAATAAGATATTTTTTTAGTCAAATTATCTTAAAATGGAGATGAGATGATCAATTGAAAAGAGGTGGTTGTTGTGATAAGATCTTAGTAGCTTTAAGTAATAGATTTGCTAGTTGCAAAAATGTAGGAACAAAAGCAAATATAATACATCCACTAATAGTTCATGAGTTGGATTCATATCCATATTTCAAAAATCAAGTGTTAGATGTACGTGGGGATTATAAGGGAAAAGTTAAATGAAATTTGAAGATCAATGTCTACTTTGTTCACCCATGGGTGTTGTGAGAAGGGTTTTTGACTACCCACTTGCTCGTATAATACTTTCACTACTTTCCTTCATCAACATATAAATGGCATGAAACCTTCGATATAGGTTGATGACATCAATCTAGGATCTTTGACATTTTGTGTAGTTCTTATAAACCACTATCAACTAAATTTATAATAAAGTGATGAAATATTAAAGGTTCCAAGGAAATTCAAGCACATCAAATATGCAATGAAAATCAATTAAATCTTCTGACATTGTCATGAATTTCAACTTTATCCCCACTGCTAATCCCTAAGACATCAAGTAACTATGTGTTTGATGGTGCCCTTAAACAAGTGGAAGGAGAGAAAACGTCACGGAGGATAAAATTAACATGCCCATCTCTAAAACCCATATGGAAAACAATTTTGACAATAGCTTTTGAGAGGAGATTCAGAAGGCTGCCACATCCTAAAAGATGCCTTCGACATAATGAAATTATGATAATTAAATATTCAATAATAATTAAATTAAAAAAAATAATTGAAGCATAAATAATAATTATGTCACAATTATGATGCTAATGTAACATAATTTTGACATTAACTTGATTCAAAACACATCTCCAAAGACACTCAAAAGATGTTAATATAACACAAAAGGAGTAAAATTATGTGAGATTTGTGCTAACAACATACAAGATTGATGAAATATGATGCTAATGTGACTCAAAAAATTTAGGATGATAATCGCATATATGTGATGCTAACAGGATGTAGTAATGGTGTAAAAAATTCTAATAATCCACACAAATATGACATAAAAGAATAAAAAGTTATGTAGTTTGAAGATATCATGTCTCTACTAAATGTACATTCAATGCCACCATGACAATGCATATGAAATATTGACACTAATATGATGCTACATACATGCATTTAATGTAAATCCAATGAAAAAGTGACTTTCTAAGTGTTTTTTTAATAATAATAGGTAATGCAATACATCCCAATTGAAACAAGGGAAAGCTTTCTAGATTCTTCCTAATTGCTAAGATGACGCCTCATAGATTTCTTTTGTCAACACAAAAAAACATGGAGTCAACCCAAAGTTGATGCAAAGAACAATGCCCCTTTAGCATTTTGTTTTGCATCTTCAAAAACTACACAGGGTGACAACACTAATGATGGAACAACCATGTATTATAGTAATGAATGAAACAAGGGAAGTGAGTAACGATTTCAATGTCAAGGTCTCACACCTTCCCAAGGTAAAAACAAGGAGTTGTCTCCAAGTAGATACATGCTAAAGGCCTTGATTGAGAATGTCGATGTAACGAATCAAACACTAAAATCAAAGAGCCATCACATAAGTGGATGTATAAGTTCAAAGGATGCCACTACTCTTCAAAGGATGTATACGTTATCACTTCCCACAAAGTTGGCGAGTCTAGGGTTGTTGCAATAATTTTATAAAATGCATGATGTTCATAACATCATGAAGGGATGATGGTTTTAAGTTAATCCTTTTTAAATCACTATAAGCAAGGCATAATTACAAATTAGCAAGTAGAATTTTGAGACCTAGTGGTGCCCATAAACTATTTGGATAGGAAACCAGACACTAGATACATATGGTTAACTTGGATTCTAATTATGAATGAGGTTCTTAAGTAAGGAATTATTTTTAATCAAGCCAACCTCATCTCCAATATGTAGGAATTTACAGGGTAAGCTCCTTAGACAGAATACCAAAGGACATCGCTCACAAATAGATCATAGATCAATACACCAATATTCTTGACGTGGTTAAAACCCTCAAAGAGGGAAGCAGTCTATGGCCTAAGCCAACGTGGCCACTTTAGGAAATTTATTAATAAAAGAATGAAAATTTACATAAAATTCTCTCATGAACGGTTACCCTACAAATGACCCTCCATGCTCTTTAAATATAGATCATGGACCAATCGGGTGTTAAGCCATGGATCAAGTGTCGGTAATACTGAGGAGAGAATGAATCGTCGGATCACTTCATGTCTAGAACATGTCGTGACCGTCAGATTGTAGCTTACAAAAGTACATGGTAAAGAAACACACTTTACCTAACTCTACACTAGACCAAGTTATACTTAACTATTTCCTATGTGTCGAAATATCCTAACATCCCCCCTTAAGAACAACTTGGGATAGGATTGAAGGATTTACAAATATGACACAATAGGAGAAGGAAGGAGGCACTAGAGCCTATCCCCCCTTAGTGACAACTTCCTGAACTCCAATCATACATTGAAGTTTAGTGAACTTCGCCTCTGTGAGAGCCTTTATGAAGATGTCTGCAACCTGATCATTTGTTGAACAATATTGCACTTCAAGAACATGGTCATGAATGAGTTTTCTGATGAAGTGCATGTGTAGTTCAATGTGTTTGCTACACTGATGCTAGACTGGATCTTTGCATAGCTAAATGGCACTTTGATTATCACACCAAAGTGTGGATGGATGCTGTTGCTCAAAGCCAAATTCTGATAGGATCTGACGAAGCCACAAGGCTTCCTTACTAGCTTCCACGGCACCACGATATTCTTCTTCCGCTGACGAAAGAGAAATGGCAGTCTGTTTCTTACAAACCCATGTAATAGGTCCTAAACCAAGAGTGAAGACATAACCGGCAGTAGACTTCCGATCATCAGGGTCACCAGCCCAATCAAAATCAGTGAAACCAACTAACAGAGGAGCTGCTTTGGCACTGTAATGAATCCCAAACTGTACTGTACCTCGAACATAACGAGGTATTCTTTTAGCTGCTTTCCAATGACATTCACGGGGGTTTTGCATAAAACGAGCAACAAGGCCAACAACAAAGGAAAGGTCAGGACGAGTATGGGTTAAATACAAGAGTTTTCCTACAAGTTGACGCTATAAGGTAGCATCAACTTCAGGAGAAGTACAAGAGACTGAAAGTTTGACTCCAGACTGAAAGGGAGAAGGAGCTGGCTTACAATCTTCCATGTGAAAATGACGAAGAATATCACAAGCATACTTGGACTGGGAAAGGGAAATACCCTCCTTGGATTGCAAGACTTGAAGACCGAGAAAATAGTGTAAGTGTCCTAAGTCTGTCATTTCAAATTCCTTTTTAAGGCTGGACTTCACATGGTTTATAAGGTTGGGATCACTACCAGTAAGAATAAGATCATCAACATAAAGAACAAGGATGATAAGAGAGGTGCCCACTTTCTTGGTGTAGACAGTATTGTCAGAATAACACCTAGAAAAGCCAGATTCTAAAAGAAAGTTATCCATTTTGGCATACCAAGCCCGAGGAGCTTGCTTGAGACCATAAAGAGATTTCTTAAGTCGACATACAAGGCTGGAGCCTGTTTGGATGAAGCCAATGGGTTGTTCCATATAGATTTCTTCATGCAAGTCCCCATGCAAGAAGGCAGATTTAACATCCATCTGATGGACTTCTCATTTTAAAGAGGCAGCAAAGGAAAGAACAAGGCGGATAGAGTTCATTTTGGCAACAGGGGAGAAGGTTTCAGTGTAGTCAATGCCTTCAACCTGTGAAAAGCCCTTAGCAACAAGACGAGCTTTATGTTTATCAACTTTCCCATCTAGTCGATACTTGGTTCTGTAAACCCATTTACATCTAACAAGTT
>APFE030979573.1:86974-109072 GCA_000404065.3 Pinus taeda
ATAAAGCTAGTAGGTTGTTCCATATAGATTTCTTCATGCAAGTCCCCATGCAAGAAGGCAGATTTAACATCCATCTGATGGACTTCCCATTTGAAAGAGGCATCAAGGGAAAGAAAAAGGCGGATAGAGTTCATTTTGGCAATAGTGGAGAAGGTTTCAGTATAGTCAATGGCTTCAACTTTTGAAAACCCCTTAGCAACAAGACGAGCTTTATGTTTATCAACTTTTCCATCTGGTCCATACTTGGTTCTGTAAACCCATTCGCATCTAACAAGTTTTCGTCCCTCTGGAAGAGGAACAAGATCCCATGTATCATTTGTCAATAATGAACGATATTCTTCATTCATAGCTGTGTCCCAATCCGAATGACCTGAAGCTTCTGAAAAGGTGTCAAGATCATAATTTTCTTAAGCTTGAGCTACTAAAGAAGAGGCTCTATTGAACTGAGAACATGTAAGTCATTGATCTGTAGGATTATCAGTAAGAGCACTTGCTGCATCCTGAGTAGTACAGACCCATTTTGGAAGCTGGGGAGCTGAAGGAGGATCCTG
Source organism: Pinus taeda (assembly GCA_000404065.3). Lineage (NCBI taxonomy): Eukaryota > Viridiplantae > Streptophyta > Pinopsida > Pinales > Pinaceae > Pinus > Pinus taeda. The sequence goes on from APFE030979573.1 coordinate 87,526, forward strand.
AGAAGGTGGGGGAGGATTGTCATCCTTGTTGTCATCATCTGAAGAAGAAATATTTTTAGAAGTAGAAGGGATAGAGAGAGGTGGCACATTCTCCGAATTAGGCTCATAGGCCGATATATTTTCAACAAACTTTACATCTTTTCTAATGATAACATTTTTGGACTTAGTGGAGTAAGTCTATATCCTCTGACATCTTCAAAATGTTCAACAAAAATACATGTTTCACTCTTAGGTTCCAAAGCTTTATGTTTCTCATCTGGAATATGGGCCCATGCTTCACTTCCAAAAACCCGAAAGTGACTTACATCTGGTTTAATTGAGCTCCATGTTTCTTTTGGAGTGATATTCTTTAAAACGTTAATAGGAGTGCGATTTACTATGTAATTTTCACAGTTATTGCTTCTGCCCAAAAATTAAGACTAAGTCCTTTAGATTGAAGCATACAATTTAGCCATTTCCTTTAAGGTGCAATTCTTCCTTTCAGCTACACCATTTTGTTGTGGAGTATATGGAACAATATGTTGCATTTGAATTCCATTCCTAGTGCAAAAGTTGATGAATTTGTTGTTAAAATATTCTCTGCCATTATCAGATCTTAGCTTAAGAACTTGGTGTCTAGATTGTTTTTCAACAAAGGCCTTAAAGGCCAGGAACATGTTAAATACTTCACTCTTGAGTTTTATGAAGTATACCCAAGTGCGTCTAGAGAAATCATCAACGAAAGTTAAGAAATACTTGTAGCCAGAGAATGAAACAACTAGAAGTGGACCACATAAATCACTATGCACAAGCTATAAAGGGGCTGAGGCGTCCAAGAGGCATGGTTTTCAAAACTATCCCAATGATGTTTTCCGAGTACACATCCGAAATAAACACCATCTCTGTAAGATACCATTGGAAGACTTGTCACCATATTTTCTTTACATAGATTTAAAAGGGAGCGATAGTTTAAGTGACCAAATCGCTCATGCCAAAGTTTGTGCACGTCATCATTATGAGCAACAAATACCAAGGGAATATTTGATGACTCAAAGTTTTTAAACTTATACAACCTTGTAGAATCATCAGCGATGCTAGAAGCTAAAATCTGTTTAGGATCTCTTAGGTCCTTAATTACAACATCGTGAGGTGAAAATTCAACGATTTTACCTTCACTTGAATGAGTTATCTGATATACAAATAGAAGGTTGCAGGATAAGGTTGGAACACATAATACATCATTAAATTAACCATTTTCTATATGAATAGTTCTAGTTCCTACAACACTAAGAGATCTATCATCACCAACATATATATTCTTGGTGTTACAATCATTTAAAGAAGAAAACATGGCTTTGTTTTTGGCCATGTGATAAGAAGCTCCGGAATCAATGAGCCACTCATGAGAATGAGAAGAAGAAGATACATTTAGTGCATAACCAGATCGAGATGCTTGACAACCACATGCATAAAGTGTTATTCATGAAGATGAAGTTGAAGTTGAAAAGTGCTCCAAATGGATGTTATGCTTCTTCATTGCTGCTTCCAAGGCTTCCATCTTCTTAAAGCATTTGGATTCTAAGTGGCCATCTTGATTACAAAAGTGGAAATGTCTAACAGTCTTCTTCCCTTTTTTATTTGCCTTATCATTTTGCTGAAATGATTTTTCATTTTGAGACTGAAATTGCTTAGGGCCTTTGTTTGGTTTAAGACCATTCTTTTTAGGACACTGCTTCTTAGGATTCTTTGAATTTGGTTGCTACTGGGTGGCTAAGACTTTCTTAGAAGAGTTTCCAAGATTAAGAAGACCAATATATAAGAGTTTTTCTTGTTATCTTATTAAAGAATCACAAAAGGCATCAAAAGAGGGGGATGTGTAGTCTTGTCCTTGAGAAATAAAGGCTTCTCTAGTAGAATGGAAGGTGGAAACAAACATAGAGTAGGCTGGTCCCAACTTAGTAAGAATGGAATAGATAAGGCTACCATCTTCTTTCTTAACCTTAACACCTTCCAAGAGAAGTCTAAGGATATTGAACTTGGACAAAAAATCTTCAATGGAAGAAAATCATTGGGGTCTAATGTAAGCAACTCATTTTCGAGTTGATGTGCTCTAATTTCATTTTTAATTCCAAAAACTTTAGTGAGCTGTTTCATTGCTTCATTAGGAGTATCAAGTTTTGCGATATGGAATCTAAGGTCTAGAGAAATAGACATCCCTATCAACCCACGTACTTGATCTTGCTTATTTTTCCATTTCGCTGTTTTATCTTCATCTTTAGGTTTGGTTTCTTGGCCTGAGGCTATTCTGTAAAGACCTTTACTTCTAAGTAAATCCACAATGTAGGACCACCATTGGAAGTAGTTGGTGCTGTCAAGAATAAATTGGCATGTACTTTCCATTTTAATAGAAACTAACGCTGTAGATGCTGAAACTAAGTGTTCCAATGGAAAGATCTCAAAAACTTAGGCTGATTAAAAAAATACGGCTCTGAAAACGGCTTCCAGATGAAGAAGTTATGGCTTTTTGAAGAAAAGTTGTTGAAAATGCCGACGAAGTGCGTGGATGTGCAAAAATGAATGATAATGTTGTATTTAACCGCCCCCCCCCTTTCTGCCCTTCCAAACTTAATCTAATTAGCTCACTTAAAAAAAAAAAAGAATTTATGTGACTTACTTTTATAAATAAGTGAAAGTCACTTTTACAATGGTACTTTATGAACTACCCACTAAATTGTAACTTAAATAAAAAATAAAGAGACTTTAGAATTATAAATGACTCACTTTTTATAATGGGTGAGAACACTTTTACATAAAGTAACTTTTAACCATAAGTTACAAGTGCTTTTTGAAAAAGTAACTCAATAGAAAGAAAGACTTGAATTCAAGACCTCTATTCTAATAAAGTAACTTTGGACCAAGTGAGCTAGTCTAATGATCCAGGTGGATATTGGTGGCCACCTGCCAAGTCCATCTGGATCCCCATCATTGTTTCTCTCAACATTTTTAGTTTCCTTAATTGTGGCACAACTTACTATTTTTAGCAGTTTTTCGGGTCCTGAACTTCCGGAGCCGTTTTGAGGCCCTAAACGACGTTTTTTGGGAAATATGGGGAAAACATGGGTCCATGGATCGATGTTGCCCTTCCCAAAGTGGTAGTTCTCGGATAGATCTTTCTAACGAGCTATCGTACGCGTCAAATGGAGATCATATGCCAAAGTTACGACCCCGGGAAATTGATGTACGAATTTACCCAAATGGGGCCCACAATTTGGCGTTTCATGTTCTAGGGTTGGGTTTTGGGATGTGAAGTTTTCATTGTTTCTTCTCAAAATAAATAGGCGCCTCCGAGCTCATTGTAACCATAGTTCAGAGGCATGTAGTCACACTCTCTTCTCAGAGATAGCTACCATCGCCCTGCTAGTATATTTCATTCTGGTGTAAGCCAATATTTCGGCTATTTCCATTAATGAAATAGCATTGTTTCCTGCTGCATTCGTGTATATGGTTATCTCTGTATTTTGTTGTGTTCCTATTAAACATCCGGATCATCTAAAATTTGTAATTTTTTTGAAAAGAAAAAGTTGTTTTCTTTTTTTTTTTACTAAAGCTTTGGGGTGCATGTTTACTTGAAAAAGCTATTTTTTTGCCTACAAAACAAAAACCACAAAACCCAACATGGACATACAAAAAAAAAAAAAAACCTTACGGCTTGAAGTTAGCTTTAGCCGGAAACTAAATATTTTCCTCAATGTTTCTGATTTTCCAAGATCACATTAAGGCGCGGCGAAAAGAGCATATGCATGAGATACTAATATGACCACCCATCTAAGAGATACTATTCCATAATACATTGCATGGGGCATGTTATCACCCCAAGAAACTCTCCTAGGTTGTATCTCATAGATGCTAGGGAACATTACAAACTCAACAAAAATGTTGGAAATATGGTGGATGAATGAAATAAATACTGCATATTCAAACCAGATAACCACTTACACTATGCTTAACCCCAGACATGGGTGAACACCCACAGACTACAAGGCTTTAGACCACCAAATACTCACAGTTTGAGGATTTAGTGGAAATGGAGAATATTGACCACACCAGCAGATGCACAAGACCATGTGATGGCCGGCTGCAACCAGTAAAGAGGTCTGTAAATCTATTATCTAATGCACAGACAGGATGACAGCTCTTTGGCATTAAAACAACAGAAACCTGCATACAAATTCAATGAAACATGCTAGATTCAAACACAGAGGTGGGATGACAGCCCCTTTAATGCTAAACATCTACAGCACATGAATAAATGCATAACAGGAACAACCTAGAACAAAGAAGAAGAAGTGGAAAGTGAGCAATTAACAACAAAAAAAGCTCGCATTAGCTGAAAATGAAGACCAGACGCTGCAGGTATCACAGTAGTTACAGTCTCCAGAAGTTGAAGCTTACAACAAAATAACATTCATCAACCATCATCATTCTGTCTTCGGGTATATATGGAGGTTGATTATAAAAAATCTCTGCTAACCTATGCGTGGAGGGGTCATAATGGACCACCAACCACATGTACAATCTAATATGGGCCTCTGATACAAATCTGTCTGCTTTAATAGACAAAATCGACCTTTCTGGTACTCTGTAGTCCTCCTCTGATTAAGTGGCGTGAGATATAAATGAAACCAATAACCATTGAATGCTTTGAACTACTCGAGGTTGTCCTGTTTGCTTCTCGGCCATGCTGTTGGTTAAGTGTAGTTGTTGAAAATTAACTGCGCAGAATGCTGAACACTGGCCACCTCTATCTCTTTCTCTCAGCAAAATGTATCCTGGGCACTGTCATATGTCAGAATAGGTCTTTGGGCCCTTGTGTTTCTCTTTAAACGGAAAATTGTGACTGTTTTGGTTATAAACAGTGGAACGCTGCAACCCTGCTAATTCCTGCCCATCACTGCTTCTTTTGGACTTTAAAAGTCCTCAAGCATGGTTTAATTATCTATCGGGTCCGCCCTTCAGATCGTTGTTGCATGTCTTAGCCGACCCATTCCCTCACTTCCCTTTGTATTTGGAAACTTATAAAAACACTGGAAAAACATGAAAAATTGCCTCTGGCAGACTTGAAAATATATACATTTCACTTCCCGGACCCTTTCGGGTCCGGGCTTCATCGCTATCAGTGTTCGCCCAAGGCTCCCTTACATTTCGTTATATAACAAAGTACGTGAAAAAGCACTAGAAAAGGCTTTGGCACGGACCTGAAAATTTATCAAAAATCATTTATAACGCCATCGGGTCTAACCCATCGGGTCGCATGCATGTCTTATGTGAAGGCCCTGCCCCTTTGGTTTTGCTGATAGCGATACGCCGATGCGATGTGAGCCGTTGATCTGCCAGCACAATTAACGGTCCTCGCTTAATCATTGATCTCCATTGCCATCACCCCTTTGAAAGCACTGATAGCGATACGCCGATGCGACATGAGCCGTTGATTTGCCAGCGCAATCGACGGTCCTCACTTAATCGTTGATCTCCATTGCCATCGCCCCTTTGAAAGCGTCGATTGCGATATTGTTGCGGACCAGACTACCCCATTATAGCATGATTAATAGAAATATCGCATCCGATAGGGCAATCGGTCATCGGCCATCGGCGATGTTATAAAACATGGCTTAAAAGGGACTTGATGGAAGCTGCGATTGCGATCCGCCGATTAGATATGGGTCGTTGATCAGCCAGATCTAACGGCTACTGTGCAACCGTGTTTAAGCTTGTGCCTGTGGCTTTTTCATGGTTTTGTAGTGTTTTCGCCTCCCGATAGTGCATTTCCGACCCTCCAAGGGCTTTCTAGTTACAACTATTTCTATCAGTGGATGGCCTTTGACCAAAATTGGAGATTTCAACAGCATGCATGGTTACCTTGGCATGATTTTAAGCAGATTTGCGGACTTTGGGAGTGTTTTTGGATCCATTTTTATCCTTTTGTATAGTAGTGCTAACAATGGCTCCCTCTGGGGATGAGATCCTCCCTGTGAGGTCTCAAGAACCTGCAGATCAATGCCTTCCTCATGAAGAACAAATTAGCAAAATTCCTAGTGTTCCATTGGGCATAGAGTCTACTGCGCCTAAATTAAAATTGATAAAAAACACAATATTTACAAGTTTTAAGGCCAAAGACCTTAATTCACATAAACTTTCAAAAACTGCCCATTAACTGGGCCATCAAAGACTGTCTCTCCTCCCATAATTTTCAGTATGAAGGTGTTGTTCCCATGAATCTGTGAAATGATGAAAGGCCCTGTCCAAAAAGCATCAAATTTCCCATGATTGCCTTTCTTCTCCTTTAGTGCATCCCATTTCAAAACCAAGTCACCAATCTGAAAATTATTTGTTTCTTCCTTCTTATCAAAGGCTTCCTTGATCTTTCGCTGATGCGCTGCAGCCTTTTCAACCAGCTCTTCTCTAATCTAATGCAACTATGCTAAATCAGTGATCCTATTTGCCATTTCTTCTTCCTCATTCTGCTCTTCTTGAAGGAATCTTGCCACAGGGAGAGTTAACTGAATTGGGAATATAGCTTCAACGCCATATACCAGCGTGAAAGGAGAATTCCCTGTGGATTTTTTAATGGTCACTCTGTCAGCCCACAGTGCATACTTGAGCTTTGAATCCCAATTCTTCTTATTGTCCTCTAACATCTTTTTAATTATCTTGATCAGACTTTTATTAGAGGATTCGGCCAGACCATTTCCTTGAGGATAATATGAGGTGGAATGAACAAGTTTAATACCCATTGAATCACACATTTCCACCAATTCTTTTGCCCTGAAGGCTACTGCATTATCTGTTATTAATTTATGTGGACAACCAAATCTATTGAAGATATTCTCTGTCAAAAATTTCATGACCACATTATGATCAACCTTCCTAGTAGGGACTGCCTCAATCCACTTAGTGAAATAATCAATATCTACTAATATCCATCTGTGTTGGCCACTGGAATGTGGATTGATTTCACCAATGAAATCCAAACCCCACTGCTGAAAGGGTCCTTTTCCAAGTATTGGTTTTAGGGGCAGGGACTTCAACTGCTGTTTTCCTTCAAATCTTTGGCACCTGTCACAAGATTTAACAAAAGCAAACACATCAGAAAATAAAGTGGGCCAATAGTACCCAGCTCTGAGAATTTTATGGGCTGTAGTTTTCCAATAAAGGTGCCCTCCACACACGCTGTTATGAAACTGCTGCATAACTTCAATTGACTGTTCTTTGTCTAGACATCTCAAAAGCACTCCAGATGGATCCCTCCAGTAGAGAAGATTTTCATTGATGCAATATTTAGCTACCCTGAGTTTTAAAGTTCTAGCTTGACTTTGAGTAAATCCTGAAGGGATTTATAGTTTCAACAAGAAATTAATTATTGCAACATACCAATTACAAGAAGCTAGATTCTTGGCCACTGACTGCTTTCTCTGTGGTTCAGTTGTTTCCTCTTCTTCTACCTGACCATTTTCTGCAATAGTGCACATGAAATCAATATCCAAATATTTCCAATTTTCTTCAGCGAATAACTTAGAAAGACCCTGACCTCTGATCAGTTTAGTGGGCTTCAATTCTATATTAAATTCTATCATCTTTGCAATCTACTTTGCCCTTCTTCCATCAGCATCAGGTTATGTTAAGACATCTTTTATTGCAACAGAGGGTACATATGCAATTATCTTGGAATGTAAGATATAAAATCTGAAAGCTTTCAAGGATTTAATAAGAGCATATGCCTGTTTTTCAATCATATGATACCTCAATTCAACATCCCTCAAGTTCTTGCTGAAAAATGCTATTGGATGTTTAGAACCTTCTTCATCTGCCTGCAATAAAATAGTTGCAATGGTGTCTTTAGAGGCAAATGAAAATATATGAAACTCCTTGCTGTAATCTGGACTTATTAATGTGGGAGCTTCCATAATAGCCTTTTTAATGGAATGAAATGATTTTCTTGCTATATCAGTCCATTTGATTTCTGCCCCTTTCTTCAACATGGAGGTAATGTGCTTCACATATTCAGCAAAATTCGGGATAAACCTCCTTCAAAGTTTATTTTGCCCAAAAAAGATTGAATATCCTTCTTTGATCTAGGGACAAACAAACTCTGAATTGCTTTGACTCTTTCTAGGTCAATTCGGACACCTGCAGCAGACACATGTCCTAACAACTTGCCTTCTTCTAAAGAAAATTGAGATTTTTTGGGATTGACTGAAATTTCAAACCTTCTGCACTTCAAAAACACTCTTTTTTAATACTGCAAATGATTTTGATGGCTGTTGGAGTAAACTGTTATATCATCAAGGTAGATAAGCACAAATTTATTCTTTTCTCCCACAAATGCTATATCCATAGCTCTTTGAAAGGTGGCTCCAGCATTCATCAATCCAAATGGCATTTTGGCATACATAAAAGTGCCCCAAGGAGTGGTGAATGCAGTGTTTTCTTGGTCATCTGGATGCACAACAATCTGATTAAAGCCTAAAAAACCATCCAAGAAAGACATTACTTTGGCTCCTGAGACTTTTTGCAGCAAATGCTCCATTTTCGGTAGGGGATAGTTATCTTTCTTTGAGAATTTGTTTAAATTTCTGAAATCAACACACACTCTGATTTCTCCACTCTTCTTCCTTACTACCACTAAGTTGGCCACCCATTTGGAGTATCTAAGAGGAACAATGATCTTGGCAGCCAACAATTTTTTAATTTCTTTTTCAATTAGAGGAAGTAGCATAGGATTTATTGGTCTCAGCTTCTGTCTGAAAGGAATGGTGTCTTTCTCCAGAGAGATTTTGTGCTGAATTATGTTCTTATCATATGTTTTCAGGTCACTATACTCGCAGGCAAACACATTAGCAAATTGCCTCATTAAATTGCAGTATTCAACACTTTGATCAGCAGACAAATGAGTAGACAAATTTACATATTTAGGCTGACCTGGACTTCCTATATCATGCTTACAGACTGCAGATTGATCTTCTTTTTGGGCAGCCTTGTAAGGCACATCATTTTGATCAAACAGTCTTTCAAGAGGAATTAGACCCTTAGGAATATGATTGGTGGGAAGCTGAACAACACTGTCTTTACCAATTTTATTTCTAAGCTGGGACTTGGGGTTTTCTAACAAGGCTTCATTGTCTTGGTCAATTTGAATTTCGGAAAACTCATCAATGACTTGCAGAAATCTATTTATCTCATCATCATCATAAAAAACTTTCCAATGTTGGACATTATCAAGCAAGGATGGTCTATACTTCACTTGGACTTCATACACTAGTCTGGGAGGAATTGGAGGGATAAATAGACTAGCAAACATAGCAAGGGAATCAACAAGCTGATTTTGGGCTCTAGGAATGTATGAAATATAAAAATAATCAAAAGAATTTCTGATTCTCCATACCTTATCTCTGTATGCTTTCAGCCTTGGGTGCTTTGCCTGAAATGTTTTATTTACTTGCTGAATAATCAAATCAGCATCTCTAAACACCTTTATGCATCTGATTCCTCTGTCTTTTGTTGCGTTGAGGCCCAATAACAGAGCTTCATATTCTGCTATATTGTTGGTGACTTGGAAGGCTAGCTTAAAAGACAGCTCTGTGCTTTCTTGTTTCAGAGATACCAATACCACCCCTGCTCCTGCATTCTCCCTGGAACATGCTCCATTAAAGAACATTTCCCAAACCTGATTTCCTTGCTCTTCCTCAGCCTGAACTATTGGTTTCCTGAGTTGCATTGAGGCCTTTTGAGATTCCTTTATTTGGAGGATACATGCTCCAAAATCAGTGTCCACTGCATATATGGGATGATTTGTAGGATTCTTCTCATGACTGATGATGTATGCCAACTGTGCTTCTCTGTACAATCTCCTACTTTCTCCTCCAAAAAATATGACAGTTGCATAAGATAGATCATTTTTTAATGTCCCACCTAGTCTCTTAATCCATCCTCTGGACAGCAACATGCCAAATTTAGGAGGGACATCTGCCACCACAATATCCATCATCACACTCTTCATGGGCAATTAAGTTAAGGTAATGACTAGGTCTTTGATTAATCCTAGGCACTTCACTTTCCTTGAATCAAAAGAGAATAAATCATGATATGGTATGGTGATATCAAGGCCTAACTCTTCCATGATAGCTTTAGGCATTAAATTGTGGCCGACCCCTGTATCTAGCAGGCAATTGTGAAGGATTTTATCATGAATGGTCAATGAGACATAAAAATATGGAGAATTATTATGAGCAAGTTCAATCATGGGGTTGAACATAATGGTAGGCTTATCATCTTGCAAATTAACAGAGTCAGTGGAGGTTTGTGTGGTTTCTAGCTCAAGGGCTTCAAAGATAGGCTTTCTAAATACTTCACTCTTCACTAGCTCTACCAGAGGCATAGATATTTTCAATTTCTGGACTTCTAACTCAAAGCTGAAAGAAGAAGATAACTTATCAGAACCTTTTACCTCTTGAACTGGAGCTTTGAGGATGACTGGATCAGCTACTGGTCTTCTTTGTTTGACATTCTGTGATTCTGCTTGGACAACAGCTCTTTGGGCTGGATTCTCCTTGGCATTTTTTGCATTGGATCTTAGATTGTATGTCTACCGCCGTTCAGTTTTTAGAACAGATCCTCTGTCCCACTCCTGACTGTTTTGTTCTTTCAATAATGATTGTTCATAAGCAGCCAAAGTAAAAAATGCAGCGCTGCCTTTGTCTTCCATGTAGTGAATTTCATCCTCATATTCTTCAAATTGTTCCTCCTCCATGACTAGATTTTGGAAAGGAGCTTTAACTTTCTGATCTTCCTTTGATTCTTCACCTCTCTGAATAATTTGTAACTGTTCATTTTCTCTTCTGAAAGGATTTGTACTCCTTGGAGCAAATGTGTTCTGTAGCCTTGTTTTTGCTGAATTTTGCTCAACCTCTAGCTTAGATATATTAGCAGCTAATGACTCCATCATTTTAGTCATTTTATCAAATTTGGGGTCGAAAGATGATGCAGATGAAGCAGAAGCCTGACCTATCTGCCTCCTTCTGTCAGTTTGACTTTTGAGCTTTTTTGCAGCCATAATATTAGATTCCACCTCTAGTGCTGCGTCCTGCATATTAGCTAGAGTGGCACATCTTCTTTCTCTCAAAAACAAGCAGAAATCAGAGTCAAAAGCATTGGAATAAGTGAGTTTGGTAGAGGTAGGAGTAGGCTTTACCTCAGCTGGTATCTTACTATACATTCGATTGAATCTTTTATTAAAATCGGGCAAAGATTCACCATTTTCCCTCTTCAGATTACCAAACTCAGTATGGTAATACAACAAATCCTTTTTATCTCCCCAGTGCTTCAAAAATTCATCATCTAATGCTTCAATATCTGTTATAGATCTCTAGGGTAATTCTTTGAACCACTTCCTAGCCTCTCCATCTAGGCTCTGGACAAAAACTCTCATCCACACATCATTTTCACTTATATCCAAATTATCAGCATAACTGTAAAAATATTCAAGATGTTGTTCTGCTATCACTCCCTCTGTTCCAGTGAATTTAGGCATATATTTTTGATATTCTCCCACAGGCATAGGATTTAAAGGAACAGGAAAGACTGAAGGTCCATATCTAGCAACAACAATTCTCTCAATCTTCGTGGGTGCTTGCTGTCCTGCCATAATTGGAATATGTGGAAGAATACTAGCAGATTGAATGGTAGGAAATAATGTGATGGATGACAGAGATAAAGGGATGTTTTGGATTGTATGGGAAGTTTTCCTTGGACTGAGATTCAAAGGGGAACTAACTGAACAAGGGGCTGAATTAATCTCTAAAGGAATTTCCTGATTAACAATGCTGGGCTCTAAATCTTCAAACTGTACATCTTCAGCTACAACTTTATCTTTCAGAGATGAATGATATTTCTTAGGCTTACCTGATCCTGATGCCCTTTTCTGTGATGCTTTCTTCAATTTAACAGTCTTCTCAAGGTCAGGTGCTGGTTCAGCTGGTTATTTCTGAGGGTTTCTTCGAGTGTGTCTCACAAACTGAGCCAAAACTTCAATGTGGAGTCGCCAAAGGATGGTCTTCCTCCAATGGAGTTGCCAGATAGATGATTACAGCCAGAAACTGTGTTCAAACCTTGTCTATCATCAAAGCTTGAAACTGTGTCATTCTCCCAGGGAAGCTGAGATTCAATTCTCTTCTCCCTAGCAACGGTGCCAATTAATGTTATCACCCCAAGAAACTCTCCTAGGTTGTACCTCAGAGATGCTCGGGAACATTACAAACTCAACAAAAATGTTGGAAATATGGTGGATGAATGAAGGAAATGCTGCATATTCAAGCCAGATAACCACTTCTACTATGCTTAACCCTAGACATGGGTGAACACCCCCAAACTACAAGGCTTTAGACCACCAATTACTCACAGTTTGAGGATTTAGTGGAAATGGAGAATACTGACCACACTAGCAGATGCACAAGACCATGTAATGGCTCGCTGCAACCAGTAAAGAGGTCTGTAAATCTATTATCTAATGCACAGATAGGATGACAGCTCTCTGGCATTAAAACAACAGAAACCTGCATGCAAATTCAATGAAACATGCTAGATTCAAACACAGAGGTGGGATGACAGCCCCTCTAATGTTAAATATCTATAGCACATGAATAAATGCATAACAGGCACAACCTAGAACAAAGAAGAAGAAGCGGAAAGTGAGCAATTAACAACAAAAGAAGCTTGCATTAGCTGAAAATGAAGACCAGACGCTGCAGGTATCACAGTAGTTATAGTCTCCAGAAGTTGAAGCTTACAACAAATAACATTCATCAACCATCATCATTCTATCTTCGGGTATATATGGAGGTTGATTACAAAAAATCTCTACTAACCTATGCGTGGAGGGGTCATAATGGACCACCAACCACATTTACAATCTAATATGGGCCTCTGATACAAATCTGACTGCTTTAATGGACAAAATCGGCCTTTTCTGGTACTCTACAGTCCTCCTCTGAGCAGGTGGCGTGAAATATAAATGAAACCAATAACCATTGAATGCTTTGAACTACTCGAGGTTGTCCTGTTTCCTTCTCGGACATGCTGTTGGTTAATTGCAGTTGTTGAAAATTAACTGTGTAGAATGCTGAATATTGGCCACCTTCTGTCTCTGTCTCTCGGCAAATTGTATCCTGGGTGCTGTCATATGCCGGAATAGGTCTTTGGGCCCTTGTTTTTCTCTTTAAACGGAAAACCGTGACTGTTTTGGTTATAAACAGTAGAACATTGCATCCCTACTGATTCTCGCCCATCACTGCTTCTTTTGGACTTTAAAAGTCCTCAAGCATGGTTCAATTATCTATCGGGTCCACCCTTCAGATCGCCGTCGCATGTCGCATCCGACCCATTCCCTCACTTCCCTTTGTATTTGGAAACTTATAAAAACACTGGAAAAACATGAAAAATTGCCTCTGGCGGACTTGAAAATATATACATTTCACTTCCCAGACCCTTTCGGGTCCGGGCTACATCGCTATCGGCGCTCGCCCAAGGCTCCCTTGTATTTCGTTATATAACAAAGTATGCGAAAAAGCACTAGACAAGGCTTTGGCGCGGACCTGAAAATTGATCAAAAAGTCATTTATAATGCCATCGGGTCCGACCCATCGGGTCGCATGCATGTCTTATATGAAGGCCCTACCCCTTTGGTTTTGCCAATAGCGATATGCCAATGCGACGTGAGCCGTGGATTTGCCAGCGCAATCAACGGTCCTCGCTTAATCACTGATCTCCATTGTCATCGCCTTTTGAAAGCACCGATAGTGATACGCCGATGCGACGTCAGCCGTTGATCTGCTAGCGCAATCGACGGTCCTCGCTTAATCGCTGATCTCCATTGCCATCACCCTTTTGAAAGCACCGATTGCGATATTACTGCGGACCCGACTACCCCATTATAGCATGATTAATAGAAATATCACATCCGATAGGGTAATCGGTCATCGAACATCGACGATGTTATAAAACATGGCTTAAAAGGGACCTGCTGGAAGCTGCGATTGCGATCCACTAATTAGATATGGGCCATTGATCAGTGAGATCTAACGACTACTGTGCAACCATGTTTAAGCTTGCGCCTGTGGCTTTTTCATGGTTTTGTAGTGTTTTCGCCTCCCGATAGTGCATTACCGACCCTCCAAGGGCTTTCCAGCTGCAACTATTTCGATCAGTGGATGGCATTTGACCAAAATTGGAAATTTCAACAACATGCATGGTTACCTTGGCATGATTTTAAGCAGATTTGCAGACTTTGGGAGTGTTTTTGGATCCATTTTTATCCTTTTGTATAGCAGTGCTAACAGGGCAATGACACTTAGGAAGCTCAACAAGAAATAACTCTAGGAAAAGTTTGTATTAAAATATCAAGGTTATTAAATCTTTGACATGGCTTATGAGGGGGAATTAACATTGGAATTTGAAATGCATAATCTTTAATTAGAGCTTATCAAAGTGCATGACCCTCATCAAGTGGTTGTTTCTTTTTTTGCATATAAAAACCTTTGTTTGCTAAATATGTTACCATAAGCATGAGTAGAAGGAACTACATAGGAGAGCTTCAAGTTATGTGGAGTTGGAAGCTTAAAGTGTGAAAATTACACAAGAGGAATTCCTATTGCAATAACTGATGATATTACTTCAATTTGTTAAATTCCTTTAAACAAATTACTCGCAGTTTCCTATGGAAAATATCGTAATACACACACTGCAACCTTCACTTAATTAAATATTATGTGGAAACAAGAGACTGAGCAAGAAAGAAAATACAACACAATAGACACCGTTATTTTTGGACATATGTCCCCGGAAAAACCCAATGCAGAAAAACCGGTGCAACAACTCCAAGGGTTTATTATTATTAAGTAGTAGCAAATTCTGAATACCTAACAGGGTTATTTAGTTACACAGAGAGAAACACTGGCATAAATATTTGTGAGATTACCCCACACAATCACCGAGAAAATCCCGGCTGATTCGGATACTGAATGAATGGTCTCTGGCAGGCCCTATGTTGCTCTGCACAATCCTAACACAGGCTCTGCGTCAACCTCTTTAGGCTATGTGTCACTTAGTCTACTAATCGATTTGCTGTCTGGAGTCCCTTCTCTCAGCCTCCTAGTCTCACACCCCAACTCCTGGATTCTCACGCTGACTCTCCTTAGCAAAATCTTAGACTCTCTCTCACCCTCTACGCTCCCTTTGCGTGGCCCTACGTCAGCGTCGTCTGGGCTATTGGATCACTCTCTTCTGATGATTCTCTGGCCGATAAAATATCTCTCTCTTTGTATGTTATCCCTGCCCCTCAACAGCAAGAAATCTCCTCAATCGAATTTCCTCCCGAGAACTTCTCACTTCAGAAATTCGATCTCTTGATCTCTCTTGGTGTGTTTTCAAAATGACCCTCAAGTCCCTTTTGATATCTTTCTCTTGGACAACTAACAGCCTAGATTAACTCCTAATCAAAGGCTCAAATATTTTTGACTCGATCTCCATCTTTTTTCTAGAAGTTACACCCATAATTAGATTAATACCCATTAATATTTTAATTTTCCTACGTTTCGACTTGGGAAATCCATTAAAAATATTAATTATTTTAATATAATCGCCTCTGGGTGGAATTTGCCAAAACTCTTTTTCAATTCTTTGGAATACATTTGCACAAGCCTCCCTGCAAAATTTGAGGCCTAGAGCACATCCGATGCTACCCCAAATCAACACTACCTCTTGGCGAGGAATGTGCTCTAGCAATACATTGCTACTGCATACTGCTCTGACTCTGAAGCATTGTCCTCTATGCTGCTGATGTTTGACATGTACACCAACTATTGCATCACTGTTGTAACTGTACTACTTCCTTTGACACTACCAATGCTACATTTGTACTACAACTCCCTCTCAAATGTTGCATCTATTATGCTACTAGCACTGCCACTGCTAAAACTGCATCTGTACTACAACTCATTTGCTAAGAGAAGCAACTGAAAAGCATCCAAAATTACTGAACTAATTGTGTTCAATATGATACCACGTGAATTCTAAAGCCCGACTGATGCTAGTCTCTGCGTTGACCCACTGAATCTACTGTCATACTACTAACCTCTGCTTTGTGCCATCTGCACTGTTGTCAACTATGTTATGCCCTGCTTAGAATCTGTCTCTCCTAGCCACTGCAACTGTCTCTCTGACACCATCAGACACTATTCCATCCTGCTACTACGAAACTAGGCTCCCGTAGCAAGGTATTGATCCAAGAGGTGGACTCCTTAAGGATCGTTCCCATCTGTAGCTCTTTCAAACTACAGCTCTAAATCAGGCCACATCTCTCCTGGAGATATCTCGACTGCCATGGTGAAATCCTCCTCTTTGATCTTCGTGGCTGCAACCTTAGGATTGTGCTTCTCATCCTTGTCCTTTTTCTTCAAAGGAAATTGGGATGCATAGTGGCCCATCTCACCACATCTGAAATACTTCATCTTGGAGACACCCTTCTTTCATCTCTGTTTCCTCTATTGCCCCTTTGATGCGAGGGTTTCATTCTCCTCGTCCTCCTTGGGCTTCAACCCACTGCTTCTGCTACTTCCATCAAGTTTAACCTTGACCTGGTCTCTCCTCAACTCCTCTTTTTTTAGAGTTTCCCATATCTCATCCCAATTCGACAATGTTGCTCTTCCCACAATACTATGGACAATGATTTGCCACTCATCTGAGACAGAATTGAGGGTCAGTCTAACCAACTTTGAATCCTGAGGTGCATGCCCCGCAATAGACAACTCATCATGGGTTTCCTTCATCTTCGTGATGAATGGATCCACAAGATCTCCCTTCTGCATTTGAGAAGATCTCAGCCTCTACTGTAAGTACATCTTCCGCTGCTCGGAATATCACTGATATAATGTGGCTAAAGCATCCCACATCGCCTTAGCAGTCACTCTGCTAGAAAAGTGACACACCACATCATCCTTGACTCCATCTAGGATCATCCTCTTGGCCTTCGCCATGCCAAATCTATACTTCTTCAACGGATTTGCATCCACAGGTTCAACCACTACGTTGTCGACATCTGTCTTGAGGGCATGCACACCAAGAAGGAAAGACATTCTAGCCTTCCATATGACGTATTTGGATGCTCCATCCAACCTATCTTGATCCCTCAAGACATTGGTTTCCATATCTGCTAAAAATGTCAAAACCCCCTCTGCTTCTCATTACTGCAGCTTAGCCAATGAGAAAACAGACTTCTCGACGGGAAGTCTGTTGAGGAAAAGTTTCCTCAAGGTGCTTCTCTTCTCTTTTCTGAAATTTTTCAGCCCAACAAGATGCCTGCTGAAAATATACGTCCCACTAGTTCTCTCACATTGAGGTTTCAAAGCTGCTCTTTTTTCCCCTGCAAAAGAATTCGAACTAGAAGCCCTTTTATCCGTCGACTCACTCAGAGATACACTGCCTCGAAAATATGCACTCTCGGCTTGGAACCGTGTCAGCCCTCTGGGGGTTTCGAATTGTTGCCTCCTGTAGCTTTTTCGAACTCCCTTCTTCTTCTCAGCACTAGATCTACCAACCCTACTCTTCTTGCTTCACCTGTAGCTCCAATACCATGTGAAAATTCCACAAGAGGAATTCCTACTCCAGCAACTGATGATATTACTCCTATTTGTTAAATTCATTTAAACAAATTACTTGCAATTTCCTATGACAAATATCATAATACATACATTGTAGCCTTCATTTAATTAAATATTATGCGGAAACAATAGACTAAGTAAGAAAGAAAATACAACACATTAGACATCGTTATTTTTGGACAAATGTCCCCAAAAAAACCTAATGCGAGAAAACCAATGCAACAACTCTAAGGGTTTATTATTATTAAGCATTAGCAAATTCTGAATACATCTCTGAATACCTCACACGGTTATTCAGTTACAGAGAGAGAAATACTGGCAGGAATATTTGTGAGATTACCTCACACAATCGCTGAGAAAAATTTGGCTGATCTGGATACTGAATGAATGGCCTATGGCAGGGCCTACACTGCTCTACGTAGTCCTCACGTAAGCTTTGTGTCAACCTTTTTAGGCTATGTGTTACTCAATCTGCTAATCGATTTATTGCCTTGATTCTTTGCTCTCAACCTCTTGGTCTCACACCCCGACTCTCAGCTTCTGAAACCGACTCTCCTCAGAAAAATCTCAGACTCTCTCACCCTTTGTGCTGCCTCTACGTGGCCCTTCGTGGCTTTGCATCAACCTCTGCATTTGGGCTATTGGATCACTCTGCCTCTCTCTACTAATGATTCTCCAACTAAGAAAATTTCTCTCTCTCTGGATGCTATCCATGCCTCTCAAGTGCAATAAATCTCCTCAATCAAATTTCCTCCTAAAAACTTATCACTTCAGAAATTCGATTTCTTTATCTCTCTTGGTGTGTTTTCCAAATGACCCTCAAGTCCCTTCTTATATCTTTATGTTGGACAACCAATGGCCTATATTAACTCCTAATCAAAGGCTCAAATCTTTTTGACTCAACCTTCGTCTTTTTTCTAAAAGTTACACCCACAATTAGATTAATACCCATTAATATTTTAATTTTCCTAAGTTTAGACTTGGGAACTCCATTAAAAATATTAATTATTTTAATATACTTGTCTCTGGGTGGAATTTCCCAAAACGATTTCTAGGTTCCTTGTAATAAATGTGCCCAAGCCTCCTTGCAAAGTATGAGGCCTAGATCACATCTGATGCTACCCAAAATCAACATAAAGAATAAAGCATGTTGAAATGCTCCCATATCCACCCTTAATGGATTTAGGTCCATTAGCTAAGTTCCCCTTGAAATTTGGCATCTTTCTCATCATGACTACTATGTAGATGGATCAAAGATGCAAAATTGAAGAATTGATTCTAGTGGTCACTTTACTAGTAGAGGTGTTGAGAATTGATGATGTAAGCAAAATTGGGCTAGCTAACATCCAAATTCTTGAAGAATCTAGATGCTCAATTCCAAAGGAGAGTTTGAAGAGTGGGTAGCACATTAGAGGATAGATTCAAAAGGGTATAATAAGGGTGGTATAGTGGAATTAGTTACAAGAAAGACAATAAATTGAGAATAGTCATTTATGGAGGAGTTGATGGAACATGGGTTGAATGTGGAAGATAAATGATAAATGTAAACCTTTTACTTAAATTTCATGCATCAAACCTCAAAAGGTTTTCAATTATGAGGAAGTGGGATGAGAGGAAGTATAAAGAGGTCCATGTAATTGAAGAATTTATATTAAACATGGATGATGCACATCCTCTTACCATAAGGGCATTAGGATTCACCTTGGCACAATTATTTGAGGCAAAGTTGAAAAAGATGCTTCTAGCCATGATCAAAGAGAATTTTGATCTCAAAGAACAACTCATTATTCAAAGGATTTGTATGGAGGGAAAGAAAATACTTATAACAAAGGCCACCATACCACAGGATAATTTTGTTTACTTGGTGAATTAAAACGATGCCATGTTTAATAAAGAATGCCTATTACAATTGTTTTATCATATGGAAATTCTCAAATTTGTGGAAATATGCATATGTAGATTACTATGCAAGTTTCGAATTCATTTTAAATGTTGCACATCTACCCTACAAGACATTGTTCACTATGATGTTCATGAGAGGAGGGAAAACAGCTTTAGTGGGACCCCTTCATTGCAACACCAAAATGACTAGTTTCCATGACTTGATGACAAAGGGGGAGAATGACTTTGAGTGACCTGGGGTTGCCATCAAGTCCATAGGGGGAGATTGTTGGCATTATGATACAAGTGTTGTCCTTGATGGAAACTCACATAGATGACAGATCATAGTGCAGCAGGTCAGTAGCAAAGAATTGATGATCAAACTACAAAGAATGAAGAAAGAAAAGTATATACGCAGGTTCACTATATACCAAGTCGTGTACACATGCAGGTTCACTATATACCAAGTCGCGTATATACGCAGGTTCACTATATACCAAGTAGTGTATACACGCAGGTTCACTATATACAAAGGCGCATATATCATATGCATGCACTTTCGCGCAAGGAAAGGCACGTACATGTCGGAAAACTAAGTTTTGGGTCCGTGGTATTTGGACCTATGGTTTTGGACTTTGGTATTGCGTTCGAAGTGTTGAACCCAGGTATTGGGTCCGTGGTATTGGTTCTAAATAGTTTTGGACCATGATATTGAGTAAGGCCTAAGACTATAAAAGGGGAAGGAGATCATTAGGCAATGGCAGGAACTGAAGCATTGAATATCTTATTGGGTTATGGTGCATAGCTGGATCTGATCCTTGGAGGAACCTGAACACTAGAAGATGGATAAGTTCTATTGATGGGTCAAGATATTAAGGCTTGAATAGTAGTACCTGTGTGTGATTTTGATCTGTTATTTGGTGCATGATTAGATCTATAAATCTGATAATCTGGGTATAACTGATGTCTGAATATTTGAAAGGGTGAATTATCTTTTATAGATCTGTACGTAGGTTCGGCACATCAGAGGCGCATATACACGCTGGTTCAGTAAGTCAAAACAACGTATACGCTGGTTGGCCTTAATACAGAAGCGTATGCACGTATGTTTCTACATGTTGAAGTAGAGTACGTCTCATGAAATATGTTTTAGCTGCTTCTGTTTATTGCTGTAGTAGTCTGGGTTCAGGATTGGTTTCTGGTTACTGTTAATGTACTCTGGTTACAACATTCAGAGAAGTAATTGTTTGATTCAGTGTTTGATTGGAGCAAAGGAGATTGATAGATGTAGATATATTTATGATTAACTATTGTTATTGATGGATCCAGTTTGAAAATTTATGAAACGTGGTCCCTGGAAGTAAAGAGAAGGTTGTAGCCTTCTGTAGGTCAGCACCTACGTACTAGTATCTTAGCTATTACAAAAGCAAAGGGGGTTGTAGCTCCCTTCTAGGAGAAGTTGGAGAACGAGAGAAGGTTATAGCCTTCTGTAGGTAGCAGCCTGCGTACTGGTATAAGACTGCACTATTACAGAAACATTGTAAAGAGAAATTTCTAATTAAAAGAAGATAGAGACGAATTGCAGCGAGTGGTTTTCACCCACATTGGGTTTCCACCTTATATCTTGTGTTCTTATGTGTGACGGCCTGTTTTGTTTACTGTTCCTGGTTACTATTTATATGGTTTGATGTACAGATTAATGATCAACATCTGAAGAATAATTTAAATTACAAGTCTGCTGGTTATACGCTAGTTTCCTTAACTACAGTTGCGTACATATGCGGATTTTACTAAGTAAAGTAGCGTATACAAATCTGATTTTAAAATGAAAAATAATTGACCAGATAATATTGATTCACCCCGTCTCAGTATTATTTTCAACAGTATTCATAAAATTGTTAGTACTTGATGGAAATTAATAATATATCCTAATTGAAAAAATATTTTTATTTTAATAGTAGATTCATAAAATTGTTAATATA
>APFE030979573.1:109542-119951 GCA_000404065.3 Pinus taeda
TAGTATCGAGAAAGATGGTTTGATTTCAAGTAAAGAGGATCAAAGGTTTCCGCCTAGGCTTGTGGTCGCAGTAGCCTTGATCTCACTTACATCTCTATTAACAATAGGGAGGAGTCATCACATTTGTATATTTTCAGAGATCTTGGTGGTTGTTTATGCTTTTATAGTTTCTCGGCATTCTTGTTGGTTTCCTGTGATTCAAACAGTGGATATACGCACGATATACGCATACTTATGTGGTAGTTATTAGATTTTACTAATGAATTATTGAATCTTGAATTGTTGTACATGTATAGCCTTCATCTATACATGTACAACAATGTTATTTTTATTTGAAAATGGCACTGCGCCATATACCCCCTTCTGAGGGAATTTCTTCTTGGTACCTTTTTGGCTTCTCGACTAGGGTAAGTGGACGTGCATTAAATATTCCAAGTTTTATCTATGTTATAAGCAGAGACCCTTCAAATACAATCAAAAGAATTAAAAAAAATATATATCATTGGCGATAGTTTCAAATTTCAATGCACTTTCCCGTTAAATTTTGCGAATTTGAACCCTGTTTGAGAGGCAGAAATCACTTGATTGATTTTGATGAAAATAAGCCATTTTCAAAGTGTCGATGTGCTAAAATCAAATGGATCTTTCAAAGGAAGTTAACTTTGCAATTCATTTATGACAGGTAATTCGGTCATCAAATAGGAACTGATATATTTTCCAGGAAATGGAAAACTAGAACAATAAATGGGTTTCCTATTTTACAGTTTCAATTTACCCATTTATGATTCTAAGCTGGAAGAATTTACATGGTAATAGAAGTAATATTTCAAATGGGAAGAATTTGCATGGTAACCAAAGTAATGCTTCAAGCTGGAAGAATTTACACGGTAATGGTTGCAATAGCTGATGGTAAAATTATAGCTTGGAATTCATATTTTTATGTAGAAATTTTGTAAGTTTGTAAAAGGTGTTTCATTGGTCAAATGGCAATCGATTTTTGTACTTGTCTATATCTAGTTGAAAATTTGTGTGCCTTGCAGTAAAATTTGAAAACAAAAATGTAGAAAAAATATAAAATGCATGCCAAGAGGAAGAGAAATTGAAATCAAACCTAGAAATCAACTGCAGTTCGTATTGACGCCGAAATCATTTCTCACAAATATTATTTCCCACTTCGCACATCTGTCGAAATCCTTTCTCAGAAATATTATTTCGCTCTTCGCATTGTCAAATACTTCCTCACAAATAGAATTCCACTTCGAATGTACGAAGAAACCACAATTTTTTTTGGTGTTTAATTTATATAGATAGGGAGAGATGTGATTTTTAATTAGGGTCGATATTAGATTAGTTAGATTAATTTTTTATTAAATGTTATATGTGTTAAATGTTAAACATTACTTGTTTATGTGTTTACATGAGATTTACCCCATACTAGATTGTAGAGCGCTTTTTAGCGCAATAATTTTTTAATAAATTATAACAATATACGTTTCATTAATTATTTTTAAATAAATTAAAGATAAGTGTAGACCAAAAAAACCGAAAAACCATCTATTGAATCATTCCCAAATCATCAAAACTTGGTCATTCATAATTCAAAAATTTGAATTCTAATATAGACCATCCCTTCTCCGTAATTATATTGTCAGACTAAAGATTTTCGACTATGCCCATTATAAATAACGACATTTTTTTTTTTTAATTTGTCCATGAAACGTTAAACATGTATCATGACATTTTTTAAATACGGGTATTTGTAGTTTTTTTACCACTTGCTTATGTTATGTTTGTTCACATTTATTCAGCCTGTTATGAAAACACAGAGAAGAACATAGAATTACATGTACAAAACAAAAGAAATGGAACTATTGAAAATTTGAATAAAGTAATAATAACTTGACATTTTAATAGAGTTACATGGGCATATTCCGAGATCTGACGGACATGGGCTAGGTCAATTATTTGACCTTGTGCATGTTCATCGGATCCCGAAATATTTATGGAACCCGCAATCTTCATATCACTAAATATTGACTGAAAATAATTATCGCTACCAAAAGCAAACATTCATACATTGTGTAGAATGCAGAGGTGTAGAAGAAGAAATATTGCTCGCACTTTGGCACTCCATGCAATGTATCAACGTTATGGATATTTGTTTAATGCCCAAACCCCCTCGTTTCTTCCTCCGCAACTTCTCATTCTGCACAATGTATCAACATTATGGAGATTTGTTTAGCATCCCCACCCCCTCGTTTCTTCCTCCGCACCCTTTCACTTTGCACTATATATGAACTTCATGGAGATTTATTCAATCCGCCCTTCGCCTACGTAAGCAACCTTCATTAGTTATGGTATCATTGAGTAAAGCATTAGTATAATAATATCAGTGTCAACTAAAAATCAATGGACTTTGACCACCTAACTGAGTACTATAATCCTTGACAAGGAGGGACCAAATATACGAAGAACTTGAAAATAAACCTTATTAGATCTTTTGATTAATTAAATTTTGAAAAAAAACAAAATTTATAAATCATTTTGAATAAAAAAATAATAATAATATATTTTATACCTTTTATTATTTTAAAATTTATAATAATATACATTTAAAAAATTTTATAATATAAATAAAGTTTATTGTAAAAATAAAGAAAATTTTGTTATAAATATACAACCTAGTTTAGTATGTAGTTTTTTTTTTTTTTAAAATTTTCCAACTGCTTAATTCCTTTTTTTATATTAAGGAAACACAATCTTTTCAAATTATTTTGTGATGAATTTTTATTGTGCTCTAATAAATTTTTACCTTCTGAGTTTTATTAAAAATAATAAAATTATATAATTTATTTCATATCTTTCAGCATAATAATATGTTGTAGTCACTATAATAGCACCCAAATTTTTTGTGCATATCCAAAATTTTGGGCCGCCCCTCTGCTCGCCTAGCCCATTAGGTTTTCGATCGGGTGTTCAAACAATCCCTCTCCTCACTACTCTTCCTATCAAATCCTGACATCTGGGCCCATTCTGGCACCCACCTATTGTATGTTACCTCAACCAACCTAATGATCACATTAGGGTTTGGAAGGTTTGTTGCATCTAGGGTGTATTACGGGTTTCCCGTGACTTCAAGGATTTTATTTCCATAATTTACACCGCAATCAATGGATGAATTGTGTATGGGCAGGCGGGTCTTCAATATGGATTTCCTAAGGATTGACTAGTTTAAGGTTTCGAGGGAACCCTAGATTGTCAAAAGAAGGGTTCCCTTCACGCTTTAACCTTCTTCATTTATCCCCAGGGGCACATTGTAATTGACATTGCATGACATCATGGTGAAGCATTGAGGGTCATATTCTCCTAGGTTCATGGTTGGTTCCCCATCTCAGGAAGTGAGTTAGGGTTTTTAAATGTCATGAATTTCCCCTAGCATCTTCGTAACCCTAAGTGCGTGTGATTAAATATCTAACCCTGCTTTGAATTATCCTCACTCTCTAAGGTCCTTATCATCCTCAATTTTCTCGTCTTATCTCAAAGCATGATCACATCACTAGCATTAGGGTTTATGGGGATACATTTTGTTGATGGTACTGCCTCCCCACCATCCTAATTCCCCCCCTAAATGTATTAGGGTTTGGCACATGCCTGAAACCCTAGATGGTCGAATAAAGCCCCAACCTTGTTTAATATGGCGTTGATAGTAGACCATAACATCATCTTGGATGCACTAGGGTTGAAGGGATTTTAATGATTCCCTAATTATAACTTCGATATCTTCCCTCTCTAAGATGTAATGATAGCTTCGTTCCTAGACATGACAACTACAAATTCATTATTGAATTTGAAGCCAATTCACATGCTAAGAGGTTTGATGCATTTGATAAAGTTCCCTTTACATAGCCAAGGTTAAAACCTTGGATGTTATGCATGGGATTAATTTATCATGCTTGTAGGAAGGTCGTTTACAGTAGAGGTATTTGTGTCCCCATAACAAGTATTTGGTCCCATTTTCATTATGCTCGTAGATATTAATATCTAAGTGTGCAAATAATTTTCATGTGACATATAATATTACCAATAGCTAACATCACCTTTGTACATACAGGCTCGACAATAGAGGAGGTGAAGGTTTTGTGTAATATCACTAAAAGATCGTGATGGAGCCTCTCGCATATGAAGAGTGAAGTATTTAGGTCATCTCTAATGACCAACACCCACGAGATCTCTACACTACAAATTACCTTTTTAAGCATGCTAAAGGTGAATGGTTGACCTCATATTAGGTAAGTTATGAAGGGGTCATCAACGAGCATATAATAGAAGGGGCGCATTGATATTTATGAGGCAGCGATGAGGGAACAATCCAAGAGATTTAAAAGGTCGTGATAAAAGTGATAAAGATTGGCTCATCACTTCACACTAAGCACTTGTTTTGAATTGGATACATCACTTGATACACTCCAATCGATGCAGATCATATATTGATATGTTAGCTTCGTGAACTCGCTCTATTGAGTGACATCAACCCATGAAAATATGATGGTGAAGTAGGTCTAAAGCTTTGAAGTTTCGATGATAATAATATTGTAGGGACAGTGGTTGGTTCCCTATTGAAACAACATGTATCTAATATGAGAATTAAGATTTTCCCAAGCCTTTCTTTGTCCACAAAACTTCTGTGGGCATCGTTAGGGAAATTCATTTCAACCATCAAATAAAGTAAAAAACAACCTTGACAAGGTATGCAAGAATGCGTGGAGGTTGACTCTTAACCTACACCAGAAACGATATGGTATGCAGATCATTGAGGCGTTCATTCCCAGAACACAGACATAGGAAATCCCTACGATATCATGGGAGTGAAACAACACTTGGCACTGGTTTCTGGCAATCAAAAGCCCTGCGCTATTAATGGTAGCCCTCTGAGAAGGCCGCATGGGAACATGCACACCTTAATAGTCTTTTTTTGCTAATGCAAGAGTCGTGCCTTCTATTCAAAATGATCAAAGGGTAAAATTACATAAAATACAAACAACCACAGGCTAAACCTTTTAGCCCTAGGTAAAAGCCTCACCAAAATAAAAAGCCCGCCAACTAGGTCCTAAAGACCCAAACAACAGACCCGAACTAACTCAAATCCAAAATAAGCAATACGTAAATGGCCAAAAGATCCGGACCCACCAATAAGCACATTGTTCCTTGACCGTTGATTCTCCTCTCTTGATCCAACGACGGAGGATCATATCGCATAAATCAAAAGCACCGAGAATTACCGCGTAATCCCCTTGTGACCCACCGCGCGATAAAAGACCTAGACCCACCAACATGCACATTGTTTCTTGACCGTTGATTCTCCTTGCCTGATCCAATGGTGGAGGATCATATCGCATGAGCCAAAAGCACAGAGAATTACCGCGTGATGAGGGCAGTATTCTCTCCCCAACCTTGGCCACGTGTCACATGGTAAGTGGAATCGCTCCCAACTTTGAAAAACCGCTTCCGGCTTTAAGGACATGCGATAAACCAGAAACCACCCTGAAGGCGGTATTGGCACCATGAGAAGTATGCGGGGGGTATTGAGTCTGCTGAGAAAGCCGGGACTCTGGTTCCTCACACCATCCCAACTCCTCAGGCACTTGAACCAAAGGAAAATGAAAATCTTCTTACCATTCTTGATGTTCTCTATTCGGTCATCCGAGAACCACTGTTTGCCGAGCAACTTCCACCTGATACTTCCGGGTTTGCGCTTACCTAGGCTGAGGAGGCAGACAAAGACCTGCATCCCAAATGTAACCACACTTCTGAAATAATACTTCATATTGAATCTGAATCAACTAGACCCCATCTCTGCATCTCTGTTTCGAAATAACGTTCTGTCCTCATCTGCCTAATTGCGATAATGCTCCCTCAATCTATTCTGAGGCATCTCTTGTCAACTCAACTTGACCCTGCTTTTGTTACAGAGCACCCCTTGATTGGCTAGAATGTCTGCCAATTTATTTGCTATCCTTCGCACATGAGTAAATCTCACTGTATGCAAGCACCGAAGGTGAAACTGAATCCTTTGAAAGACCTGAGGCAACCTCTAGTGTCTTGAGACTTTTTCCGGCTCCGTGCCACAGCAGATTCTCTTGACCGAGTAAATGATTAACTCATAATCAACTTCAATTATTATATTCTTGAGATTGTCCTGCTTCAGGATTTCTAGACATTGCTCAAGTGCCATTAATTCCGCCATATTGTTTGTAGCTCTTCCCAAATGGCAATGAAAAATGAAAAGGATGCAGCCGTTTTCATCCCTTAACACCCCTCCAAAACCAGTAATACCTGGGTTGACTTTTGAGGTCCCATCAATGTTGCATTTCAAAAAACCCTGAGGGGGAGGATGCCAATAGTCTGGCTTATTGACTAGTTTCTTCACCTTCCTGTCCATGCCATGTGGTATAAGCCCTTGCATACCCAACTAAAGAAGTATCTGCATATCAGCTTCTGAAGGTGGATTCTTTGGGGAAGTTCTCACTAAAGTTCCCACCATCTCCTTAAGCTGTCTTAAAATGTGAGCAATAATGCGCTGGGAGGAACTTTTTTCATTTTTGAAGATTCTATAGTTCCTTTCTTTCCAGACATTCCATATTATGAAGCTAGGAGTTAAAGCCCAAGCTAAGAGAAGAATTTCATAATCAGAGAAGTTTCTTCTCTAGTTATTAAGGGTATTGATAATGATTCCTTTGTCCCTGCCTGTCTGTTTGAAAATTGTGGCAAAATTATCCCACAACCTTGAGGTGAAAATGCAATCATTAGAAGGTGCTCCATCGTTTCCTCTTGGGATTCACAAAGCTGGCATCTAGAAGGTCCCAGAACACCCCTCTTCCGAATGTTTTCCCAAGTCAGAATTTTCTTATGATGTACCAACCACATGAAGAGTTTGATTTTCATCCATCCTTGGTGCCTCCATAGGTTCTACCAAACCCTATCTGATTCATTGGAATCTAGCTCCAAGATTATGCCCTTTGCCTCCTTAAGATTGAAGGTACCTTCATTATTGTTACCCCATCTAAGTTGGTGATGCCCCTCTGAAACTAGAATTTTCCTTTGGTCCAACATTGTTAGAAGTGCATTAGCTTTTTCTTTCAAGGGGCTATCATCCCTGTATTCCATATTCTTCTAGGTTCTCCATTTTCCTTCACTATTGGTTTGATCCCAAAAATCTTTTACCCTAAGTAATCGTTTGGTATCAGTTTCTTTTTTAAGGTCCACAGAGTCCTCTCTTAGCAGTGTAGGATCTTGTTGCCATTTATCCTCCCAAAACAAAGCAAGATCTCCCTCTCTGATTTCCCAGAAGCTATTTTTTTTCACTAAGCCTCTATTCTCCCAGGCTTTATTCCAGATGTAGGATCCTTTTATGATGCCAGTCATCCTTATGTGATTATTATCTTGCCAATTGCTGGCGTATTTTTCTTTCCAAATACGAGCCCACCGAGTCTTTGGATCTTTTACCCAATGCCACCATAATTTTTCCCCTAAAACTTTGCT
This sequence comes from Pinus taeda, assembly GCA_000404065.3. NCBI lineage: Eukaryota > Viridiplantae > Streptophyta > Pinopsida > Pinales > Pinaceae > Pinus > Pinus taeda. The sequence goes on from APFE030979573.1 coordinate 117,082, forward strand.
TAGCACTTCTGGATCATCCAATCCAAGACCTCCATGGTACCAAGGCCCATTTCTTTCTCTCCTCCCCCTTACCCCAAAGAAAGTCTCCTTGAATGGTTCTAAATTGTTGCAAAACTCCTTTTGGAGCTGGAAGGGCTGAAAGCATGTAGATGGGGATTGATTGAAGTATAACTTTTGTAAGCACCAACCAGGCTACCAAGTTTAAAGATCTAATGTTCCATTTGCAGGTTTTGTCCTGCATCTTGTTAATCACTAGCTCCCAAATGCTCTTGTGCAAAGGTTTATCAGTTAGAGGAACTCACAAGTGTTTGGAAGGAAGGACATCCTTTTGAAAGCCCAGAATTCTGGAGATATTCCTCTGGATTGAAATATTAGTGTTAAAGAAGAAAATCTTAGATTTGGAGAGATTTACCTCTATACCTGTAGCCATGGCAAAGTCACTCAGGATTTCTTTATAAGCTAGTGCTTCTTTGACTGTTGGGATGCCCTGCAGCATGGTGTCATCAACAAATTGTTGAAGGGTCAAAGCCTGTCCAATCTTAGAGAGTTGAGGACCCTTGAAGTTACCCACTTATTGAGCATGCTTGATAGATCGACCAAGTCCTTCCATCATGAGGATAAGGAGAAAGGGGGAGAGTAGATCTCCCTGCCTAAGGCCTCTTGAAGGTGTAAAAGTCTTGGAAGGAGAACCATTAACCAAAATTGAAAATCTAGAAGAGGTTACTAGGGCCATAACCCATCTTACCCAGTTATGGTCAAATCCAAAGGCTAGAAGGAATTTCCTGATATAGGTCCAATTCAACTTATCATAAGCTTTGGCTAGGTCCAATTGCATAATCATTCCTGCCTTCCCATTGCTTAACAATGAATGAACCACCTCATGTGCTTGAATGATGTTATTGAGAATTTGTCTACCCTCCACATATCCTGATTGCTCCACAAAAACTAGAGTAGGAAGAAGGGGTTTGAGTCTATTGGCAATAACTTTAGATATTATCTTGTACACCACATTACACAAATCTATGGGTCTAAATATGTCTGGAGTCTGAGCAATATCATGTTTGGGGATCAAAGAGATGAAGGATGTATTGAGCACTTTCAAAATGGTTCTATTCATCCTGGAGTCCTCCACGACATTCAGAATATCTTGCTTGAAAATGTTCGAGCGAGCTTTAAATAAATCCACATTGAAACCATCAGGCCCTGGCGCTTTACCATTCTGAATTTCTTTGATGACTCCACTAACCTCCTCTTCAGTCACTAGCCTATTGAGATTGAAGTTATCCTCTCTTGTTACTAGCTTAGGTATGTACCTTGTTAGGTCCCTGATAAAATGAGCTCTGTCTAAAATGGCCTCCTCTGCGATACTTCGAAAGTGCTAAACCAACACAGCTTCTATATCTTCATGGGTATTAAGTAGTTGACCTCCGACGTCCTCAGTCGATGAGATCTTGTTATGAGATTTGTTCGCCATGATAGATCTATGGAAAAACCTAGTGTTTCGGTCCCCTTATTTTAGCCATTGAACTCTTTATTTTTGTCTCCAAATATCTCCTCTTGTTTACATAAGTTCTCCCAATCTTGATGATGCTTGGTGACTTGATCATTTTTGACTCTATCAAAGTCGCCCGAGATAAGTGTTGAGTCCCAAACTTGCACCTTTCCTACACCTTTTTCTAGCTTCTTTCCATTCATCTGAACCTCCTAAGTCATCAGTATCATTGAATATTAGCTAAAAAAGAGCATTTAAAGTGGTTTCTTGACTATGTGTTTGTGTTGCTATTTGAACTCGATTTTTGTTTATGAGCTGCGGAAACTTGTCACTTTCTGCAGCCAGCACAACTTTCCACAACTGTTTTGTCAAAGTCTATATTGCAGGTGTCTTCAGGCGAATTGAGCCACATGGGAAAGTTTAAAACAACGTGGACATGGACCGAGTCCTATTGGCTTAGTCGAATTCATCAAAAGAGGCCATAGTCAACGGGGGGCAAAGTAGTGGTCAACCTAAGAGTCCTATGGTGATAAAACTCTGTTTTTCACCACGTGAAGATTTGCGTGGCCATTCCTCAATCTCAGAAGACATATCAACACCTGTGGACTGCTCCATGAGCCGAATCCAACAGCCACCCTCCAAAGATTTAATCTTCACGGCAGCCATAACGCTACATTCCTGGACATGGTTGTTCACGTGTCTTTTATTAGCGCAAATTGTAGGAAATTAGTTATGACATCCTATGTTATAAATAATGCATTATCATACGCATATTAGGTAGTCCTTGTAATGTCATTTTTTATTGTTAACAAGCCCACTGTGCCGTGACTTTATTTCTGTGTTATGACTGCATTTTGAATACATGAGAAGACTCTGTTTATAAGCTCAATTCGTGGTTAATAGTTGTTGCCCGAGGACTATGCAGAGGGCCCCTTCACAAACCAAGGTTTCATTTATTGTTGTATAGTTTCATGCTTTATTGCCTTACGTTCCTTATGCCATAATCATTCATGTATATATATGGCATTGCTTATGGTCTTCACGTTTTACTTATGTCCATAAATTTTCATGCTTTATACTGTTGTTAATTGATCAGTGTCTTTGTTCCAGATTAGGCAGCCCAGGCATTTGCACATAGCTTTCACAATGACTAATGACGTGGAATTATTCTTGTCCTTCTGCTGATTTATTTTTCGTAGTTTTCAATCCCAGCACTGTTTTATTTATTTCAGTTTTGTATATTTGCTTTATTAGTTAGATTAGATATTAAATTACCCATGTCATTATCAGTTACCTCCTGAGGGATTGAAGTATGAAATGTGTAGTTTGATATTAGTTTATTGTTTTGCAAGTTAGTTATTGAATTGCTCATGTCATT
>APFE030979573.1:130425-144590 GCA_000404065.3 Pinus taeda
AATCCTAAGAACTGATCTAGTTCAATATCAAAGAGCCAAGTGGCATGACAAATATATCAAAGAGAGAAAGTTTCAAGAAGGAGACTGGGCATTGCTATTTGATTCTCAGTTTAAATACTTTAAAGGCAAATTTCAGAATCATTGGCTTGGGCCATATGAGATTGACAAAGTCATTAGTAATGGAGCAGTAAGAATCAAGACCATTGATGAATCTCAAACTCCTCTTATTGTGAATGGCCACAGATTAAAGATCTATCATAAGCCACTCTCAAAAGAAGAATTTGTCAAGATGTTTCAAGATAATTCTGCAATAAGGCTGGTGAAGAAGAATCCTTCTTCTCCACCAGCCTAGCATTTGTTCTTTTCTTTTCAAAAAAAATAAAATAAAATGTATAAGCCTAAAAACCAATCATTGATTGGAAGTCTTATACAAAAAACACAGGGTGAAAATTAGGAACTCCTGACACCCTATGTTTTCCAAAAAAAATATCTCTCTTTCTCATTTTCTTATTCCATTCCATTTCATTTCCATTCCACTCCATCTCATTTCCATTCCACACCACTTCATTTCAACTCCATTTCATTCATTTCAATCCATCAATAAAAGTTTTTATGACCATTTTCATCCATTCAGTTATTGTTTATACATCTCATTCAGTTATAAGATTGTTGGATCAGTTTCCGCAGCTGCTCACTGATTCCATAGCCAGTTGTGTTTCTGCAGCCACCACTCTGTTTTTCAAATTTACAGTCAGATGTTAGTTCAACAATCATGAAATCAAATGTAGGTATGAAGACATGAGGTATTCAAAAGTATCAAAGAGGAGCAACTAATTGAAGACTAATGCAAAATGGCAAACATTCCAAGGTATGAGAAAATTTTTATTTTAAATGGAATTCAAGCACATGTTTGCATAGTTCTTAAACCATAGCTCCATAATATGCAATGATTGTGTTGATAGCTCATAACCGTTCCACGATCTCTATACGATTTCCCACAATCCTTGCATTCATTTCTAAACAGCCTCATAATCAAGCCTCCGGTCTTCACTCGTGTTCGGCTATCTTTTGATATTCCACTTGTAATTATGGAACGTGGTTGATTTGACTACGAATTCTCTCAGCCGCACAAAATCCGCAGCCGTTTCATAAACGTGCTTGCGTCTACTCTACAGCCACCCAATTTTAAATACTGTCGGATGCACTTTACTTCCCCTACTATTCTATTGACCTCACGGCTGCATTTCCACGGTGCTCACATAAGACTTCACCCCATTCTGCTCTCTGTTCCGCTTCATTCCGTGTACCTATTCTCTGATATCCGCTTACAGTCACTTGTCTCCTTCGTAAACCCTGTTCATTTCTGCTAATTCAACCGTCTTACCTTTGTTAAACCCTCCTCACGAAGACGAGTTTTAAAAAATAAAAGAAAAGATGGGTCGACTATTGAGGGTAGAATGAGAAGGACCCAAATTTATGGAAGGATACTCGCAAGTGAAGGACATACTGAAAAAGGAAAAATGGCTTCGGTTTATACAAAAGTTTAAAGGCTACCATAAGGAGGTTACAAAGGCTTTTGCAAGGTCTTTTGATGGATTAGAGGTGGAAATTGGAGACCTAAAGTTCACAGTAACTGAAGCATCCATAGCAGCTGCCACGGAACTTCCCCAAGAAGGTGAACGCTGGTTTAAGAACAAAAGCATTGGTGATGAAGCTTGGAGAGTGATCCTATGTAACCCAGGTATGGATGTCACTATTTTCAAAAAGGGAATTCCTATTCATGCTTTAGAAGAAGAGTGGGCTAGTTTACTGTTGGTTGTTCAAAAGTTTATCACCTGTGAGGGACATTTTGGAGCAATGTACATGTACCATACACGACTTTTGACGAATTTCCTAGACAAGGGACACTTGGGAGAAATTTTTAATTAGAAATTTCTTTGAATAACCCCAAGAAACCCCTGAAGGCAGTACATCAAAAAGAAGTAGAAGAAATAGAATAGGTGATAAAACTCAAAGCACTCCTACTAACAGAGTTGAAAGAATTAGTAGAGAAGAAAGACTGTCTAGAAGGAGGAAGGGAAAGACCGAGGGTAAAAAGCCAACAAAATTGAAAGAGAAAAGAAGCATTAAGGCTATTCATCAAACCCCTTCCTCAGAAGAAGACCATCAAATATTGTATGAGAGACTAGTTCACTTGCAGGAACAGTCAGCTATGGCCAAAAAGAATGGAAAAGAAAAACAAAAGGAAGAAGACAATAGTCCACAGTATGTAAGAAGAAGCAGCAGGCTTAAGGGAGAATGGAGAAAAACACAAACGAAAGGACCCCATTTTATTGATTTTGGAGGAGGAACACCTGAACAAACTCTAGCTGGCCGTAGTCCACCTCATTCTCAACCAAACATTGAAACTAGCCCAATGTTGACATGAGTCCCTTTCGGCCAAATTTTGAAGTCAATTCTCCTCCACAACATTCTGGGGACAACCCAAGGAAAACGACACCCGAAATAGATCCAAGGCAGCAAGAGGTGTATGACTACATAGAATCCTTAGAAAGGACAGCCACGGGTCCCAACACTTCATCCACTCAGCCTCACATAGCACAAGAAGTTCTAGTCCAATCGTTGAAACAAGAAGTCTTTGAGTTGGAGGTTTTAAATAGACATATTAAACATGCAAATGAAGCACTCAAAGAGAAAAGCAAACTGGACAAGATCATCCATGATAATACCATGCTACACCTCGGACTCTAGCAGAAAAAGAATAAGAAATTGAAGAAAAAGTGCAAAAAGATAAGTAGAGCACTGATCAGCCTTAAATTCAGATGCTTGATGAAGAAGCCCAGGATGTTAGCAGCACCAAGAAAGAGAGGAAGAGGGCTAGATGTACTGGCAGAAGCTTCATAACATATGATTTGAAGGGAGGATAGCCAAAATTTTGGTTGCATGAGGACATGCAACACCTTCACAGTGGGGGTATGTTGAGTCCCAAACTTGCACCTTTCCTACACCTTTTTCTAGCTTCTTTCCATTCATCTAAACCTCCTAAGTCATCAGTATCATTGCATATTAGCTAAAAAAGAGCATTTAAAGTGCTTTTTTGTCTATGTGTTTGTGTTGCTATTTGAACTAGATTTTTGTTTATGAGCTGCGAAATCTTGTCACTCTCTGCAACCAGCCCAACTTTCCGCAACTGTTTTGTCAAAGTCTATATTGCAGGTGTCTTCAGGCGAATCAAGCCACATGGGCAAGTTGAAAACAACATGGACATGGACCGAGTCCTATTGGCCCAGTCGAATTAATCAAAAGAGGCCATAATCAACGGGGGGCAAAGCGGTGGTCAACCTAAGAGTCCTACGATGATAAAACTCTATTTTTCACCACGTGAAGATTTGCGTGGCCGTTCCTCAATCTTAGGAGACATATCAACACCTGTGGATTGCTCCATGAGCCGAATCCAACAGCCACCCTCCAAAGATTTAATGTTCATGGCAGCCATAACGCTAGATTCCTGGACGTGGTTGTTCATGTGTCTTTTATCAGCGCAAATTGTAGGAAATTAGTTATGACATCCTCTGTTATAAATAATGCGTTCTCATACACATATTAGGTAGTCCTTGTAATGTAATTTTTGAATGTTAACAAGCCCACTGTGCCGTGACTTTATTTCTGCGTTATGACTGTATTTTGAATACATGAGAAGACTCTATTTATAAGCTCAATTCGTGGTTAATAGCTGTTGCCCGAGGACTGTGCAGAGGGCCCCTGCACAAGCCGAGGTTTCGTTTATTGCTGTATAGTTTCATGCTTTATTGCCTTACATTCTTTATGCCATAATCATTCATGTATATATATTGCATTGCTTATGGTCTTCACGTTTTACTTCTGTCCATAAATTTTCATGCTTTATACTGCTGTTAACTGATCAGTGTCTTTGTTCCAGATTAGGCAGCCCGGGCATTTGCACATAGCTTTCACATTGACTAATGACATGGAATTATTCTTGTCCTTTTGCTGATTTATTTTCCTTAGTTTTCAATCCTAGAACCGTTTTATTTATTTCAGTTTTGTATATTTTCTTTATTAATTAGATTAGATATTAAATTATTCATGTCTTTATCAGTTACCTCCTGAGGGATTGAAGTATGAAATATGTAGTGCGATATTAGTTTATTGTTCTGCAAGTTAGTTATTGAATTGCTCATGTCATTTTCAGTTACCTCCAAAAGCCATAGCGGGACTAATGGCGAGGGATTGAAGTATGAGTGTGTAATTTGATATTAGTTTATTTTCCTGCAAATTAGATATTATAATGCTCAAGTTTTTTATGATTACCTTCGAAAGCCATAGCGAGGCTAATGGCGAGGGTTCAGAGGATGAACTGATGTAATTTGACTCTAGCTTTACTTTGTTTGCAATTTTTGGATTTCTTTGAGTACAATTTCTCTTGTATTTAGACGGAAACAAGGATACTGGGTTTCATGATCAATAGCTCACTCTTTGTCTGATTAGAATAGTGGTACATTTTCATTTTTTTTGTTAGGAGTTAATTTTGTCATTGCATATTTCTGCAGTTGGGGAAATCAATATAAAGGACATCATTGCCTTGAACATTTATATCCATACTTACCTTTTAGAATTTTCTTCACACATTAGGAAACCTACCAAGATAAAAACCCCATAACACATAGAAAAACCAAAAACGACAAAAAGTAAGAAATAGGTTATCTTGCACATATAGTGCGCCGCACTTCGTCAGCTTACGAATCCCGGATTGACAATTAAATGCAGCAGTTTAGGATACACTAAATTGACCAAACAATAAGGGCTTGGTTGAGTTCCTGCATTTTACCTTCAACAACTTTTTTCGCTTCAAAAATATTACCAAATTCATTCTTGTTCCAATCTTTGAGTCTGAGCTTGATGTGTTTTAGTATTTTGCATAGCAAAAACATTCTTTTAACCTGAATATGCAGATCTTCTGTCCACCATTTTGCAATGTTGTTGATAAAATTTGGGTGGGTGAGCCAAATATTCTCAAATCTAAAAGGTTTGTTCTTAGGGGTGCTAATGCCCTGAACCTCAAGTTGTATAGGCCAATGGTCCAAGCCTCCAAAGGGGAGAATTCTCACTGTCATTTCCTTATCTGTGAGCATAAGGTCCTCTGAGATTATGAATCTGTCTAACTTTGAGGCTACTTGAGACTCTCCTCCTCTCTTATTGTTCCATGTAAAGAGGCCATTACTCATATCAGTGTCAACTAGCTTCATATTGTTTATAAAAGTTTGAAATGCTATAGAGTCTTTGCTTAAAGTTCTGGTTCTACCTTTTTTTCTCCGATAGTAATTTGATCATGTTGAAGTCCCAACCCATGATCCAGGGTACTCCTGCATGTCTATCTCTTAGTTCCACAAGAGAATCTAGAAGCCTGAGTTTATCATCCGGTCTTTGGGGGCCATAAAAATTTGTAATCAAATAAGTCTCCCTATCTCCCAGAGGCTGAATAACCACTGATAAATAATTCCTAGATGCCTCAGCATCTATTATGCCAATATTTTGGGGGTTCCAAAGAGTAAGTATACCTCCTGTTGTTTTATCTGCTTTGACTTCTAGAAACTCATATTTATTGAGCCATTTACTGTGTATTTCTTTTATTTTTTGAATGGAACATTTAGTTTCCTAGATAAAGATCATATCCGGAGCTTCTTGTTTCATTCTATTGCTAAGTATTCTTTGTTTTCTTTTACTTCCTAGACCTCTGATATTCCAAGATGTGAACTTCATTATGAAAGATTTGTAAAGGAGTAGCTGGTTAGATCTTTCATCTTACTTGAATCTATCATTAGCTTTCCACATTCCATCAATAACTCATGCTGCTTTTTTCTGCCTCTTTTCCTTCCTGGATTTCTAGGAGCTAATCCTGGTGTGGTTTTCATAGTTTTCACACCTTTGTTGCCCTGCCTTTCATTATTTCTTTGCCTTTCCAACACTTTAGCCTGAGTTTTCCATAGGAACAACTGTTGTACTCTGTTAAAATCTTCTTGAGGTAGTGAGTCTATCCCTCCCATTGTCCCATGTTTCAAGAACCCTTCTAGATCTAGGTGTTCTCTATCAAGAATATCCTGTTGTTCATGATCCTTCATTTCCACCTCACTCTGGGTCATTTCTTGGTCCATTTCCAGTTCTCCATCACTCAGTGTATTTTCTTTCTGTTTATTAATATCTTGTATTTTCCCACTATTTTCTTCTTTCTCCTCCTCCCCTGGGCTGCCTTCCGTTACCTGATCTACCTTTATTGTCTCTTCCTCTTCTTCTAGTACTTGGAACCTCTTTAGACTAGCTTGTTGCCCTTCTGTTTGATGTTTCTTTGGCCCCCTTTTGCCCCCTTTTCCTCTATATCCCACTTTGTGAAAGTTTTCAGTGTCTTTCTCTGTGTTAACTTTACTTTTGTTCTCTATTTTACTGAGAGGGAAGTCTCTAAGTAGGTGCCCATGCTCATGGCACCTACGACATCTGAAAGGAATATGTTCATAATCTACTGTTTGCACCCATTCTTCATAAAAAACTTCCAAGATGACCTCATCTGGTAGAGCTCCAGAGAGATCCATCTCCACACATATTCGTGTGAAGGAAGTATATTTTCCCCTTCTGCTGGCCTCAAATGCTTTGACAAAACGACCTAATTTGTTTCCTATGGCAGGTAAAGATTTAGTTTGCCAGTAATCTAGAGGTAGGGAATAGAGTCTTACCGAGACCGGAACCGAAGTGAAAGTCTCTCGCTTCGGGACAAAATTCATCATCCAAGGCTGCTTGTAGAGGCCTGCAGCTGCATAGAAGTAGGGCCCTCCTTCAAACACCTTGTCTTTGTCCTCAATATTTGTAAAGACCACAGTGAAGAAACCCTTTGACCCAAGATGTAGGTCTATGCCTCCTTTTGGTTTCCAGTGGTATTTAATCCACACTTGTAGCACATTTTTTGTGGGCCATAATCCCATGAATTTACAAATGATAGCACAGGTCCACATGTGGTCCCTATGTGCCTGCAGAGTAAGATCATCTAAAACTACTCTAGGTGTGACCTTAGCCTTAGGTTTGCATGGCCCTTTTGCATTTTGTTTTCTACTTCCTATTTCTTGTCTTCTTCCTCATTTTATTTTGTTTTATTGTCCTCTCTTGTATTGGTCAAATCCTATTCCTCTTCAATGTTCCTTTTCCCTTCTCCTGAAGGACCTCTAGCAGTTTCTATCAGTTTCTTACCTCGACTGGCTACGACCTGATTGTAAGAGGGAGTGGAGCTCTCCCCTTTGCACCCCTCCATGGAGTTCAACGCTTGTGGAAGCTTGAAACCCTAGCTCTTTGTAACCTCTCTCCGAACATGCACACCTCAATAGTTGCTAAGAGGATGGGAGAAACATTAAGCAGGCCACTTTTAAAGCCAGCCGAATTATGCGATTTGGAAGTTTCCTACCACCGCATTGCAAAGGTATAAACAACAACCCATTACAGGATTCGTTAAGGACCTAAACCGTAGCATTAATTCCAATCGCTCTTCTAAACAGGGATGAAGTATGACTAGAAGGGAAGCGTGTTAGTTTGTTGGTTCCAGCCACACGATGGATGAGATGACACTACGCATATTTGGCTGTCTACGGAACATGCATGTTATAGATTCTAGATCCATAGTGTCAATTTCATATGGCAGTTTTGACTCCAGGCTACGCGACAATGGGTGAAAGGCGAGGTGCTAGCAAAGGGGCACATGACTAAACCATCACATTAACTAGACAGGACACAAAGTCATAGGAGATGATGATCCAGGATGAAAGATCTAAATGATCTAAATGCGACCTACGACCATGTTCCCTCTCCGAGTCGCGAGATCACAGTTTTTAAGCCTTAGACAAGTGTCAATAAGATGTGACCATGATATAAGAGACCATTCAACCCCAGTGAGTCAAACACCCATTAAAGTTGTTGAGTCACATTCCAGCCTGAGGCCAAAAAGTGTGACTTTCCCTCAACGCAACTGTGCAACATCTCGCAAGTCGCTTGATCGCAAAATCACGCCCTAGGAAATTCATGATGGATGCGACTTTCTCTCAATGCGATTTTGTGACCTATCCCAAGTCGCTTGGTTACAAATTCATGCCAAAAATAATTGAAAACTCGCACGACCCGTCACCTTTAGTGACTGCGTAATCACACATGATCCCCTTGCTGATGTCTCTTCAAGGACGAAAAATATAACTAGGAATTAACGCATTGACCGATTCTCTAATCCTTAATGCAACACACACAATTAATTGATGGAAGTATATGACATAATGGGAGTATAAGGACATGTTTATTCAAGTTTCATGAAGTCTCTGTGTTAGAACCATTTTTTTAAGCGTCATTTCCCCAGGAGCATGCATTAATTCATCGAATGAAAAAAGGCAATATTGGTGCCCATGAACAATGAATGATACTACCATATGTCGTTGATGACAATAATTCCTCTAAAGGGTCCTTTTTTCCACTACAGCGCCAAGCTCATCTCATTATTTACATAAGAGAGAGAAGGATACAAATTCAAGGAGGAATTTGATACGGTTCATGAATTCAATAAAATAAAAGCATCCACTCACCTCCAGAAACATGGCATGAGAATTGTAGCAATGGGTGTTGATGATGGGTGCAAGCTCAAGAAGCAAGCTCACCAACCACGAGTTTCTTAGATACGTTGTGCATCCACGAATACTTTTCGGGTAGTGCAAGGTTCGAATGATTGCAAAGGGTCTTATTATTCAATGGTAATGGCTAAGGAATTTGATTTGACACTGTTGCAAATGCTTAAAAAACATCACAATGAAAAAATAGCCAACATGTGGGTAACCATGAAAAAGGAGCATGAAAGATAGTATCATAATAATAATATGACTACTCAAGGAGAGAAACCATTGGTGCCACCTCGATCCCATGACATGGAGCAGAGAAACGCACATGTTCGTGACCATGAAAATGAAAGCTATTTCAAGGCTAAGAATTCTTGTTCATTATTAATTGTGATATTTATTTATTATATTTCATCAGAATACTTTTGTCTTGATGCTTAATTAATGATTGTGTACATGTGTAGGACCGAAGCTGTGAAGGCATATCCTTGCCATTTATGCAGAGACTTAAGCCAAATTGGCTTCTAAAATGGCACAAGGGACCGATGTTGCAGGAAAGCATGATCCTGGCCAACAACATATATTGACGTCAAGCTAGCTCTAAGGCAAAAGGAAGGTAGCAAGATGTCTGTCTATGTGTAAGATTTAAGATGTATCATGAAGCTTGCATAAGAATTCAAGTGATCCCTTGCAAGCTCCAAGAACTTCTCAATAAACTCCAAGGCACATCACGAGAGGATTGACAAATTCAAGCGAAGCTAAGTGGAAGGAAAACAAGAAATTTCCTGGACCAAGCACCCTCATTGGTGCGACATACGGGAAATAAGCATTATAGGGTTTCTGATGACCTTCTACATCCTCCACTCTCTCTCCTTCATCGTAATGTCAATATTGCTAGCCATTATATCATCAGTTATGTTAGGAATGATGTGGGCATGTAACAATCATTTTCGCTTGAGAAAGAAGTGGGTAAACGCAAGAGTCATGAGTGTCGCCGAAAGGGCACGAGGGAAGGCCAACGGTCGTAGTAGGTGAACAATCACCACATCTCTATAAATGTTCCCTCAGGCCTCATTATAGGGGATTTTAGCACTTGAGTTGAGGCCAAGATAGATAGCTTATTTATGCTTGAAAGCTAGATCCACTCAGCTCTTGGTAGCTAGTAGAGTGGATTTGCAGTCGGGCTAGGGTTTTTGTATCGAGCAACGGTATGGACTTCCCATGTTCCATTATTGGGTTTTGACCAATTGCATGATATGTATTTAAAGTTACAACAATATTAATAAGATGTTCTTTATCTTCGACATTGATTCCCATGCTTATTCATGGTGGTTGTATTGGTTTTCTGGTACTTCACCATATATGTATGTGTGCCTTCATATACACAATATGTTATGGATTGATACATAGTGGTTTCATATATGTTTCGATTTCGAATCTATGTTTACTTGTCCCTGGCCATGTCGGTGACCTATTGTGAACTACTTTGCAATTAAATTCCAACGTGTTCTTTTTTATTATGTTTGATGGGGTTTTAGCTCACTAATCCCTCTCATGGTATATCTCTTCTTATTGTTGCTAAGACTTGTTTGTACCTCTTTTTGCAATTTGTAAATCTTGGGTCAATTTTGTTTCAATGCCTAAGCATTTCATTCTTGTCCCACTCTGACATCTCATTTGATAACCAAGAGCAGAAACATTCATGGTGGCAGACGGGCCCACATACCGGATGGGGCTCCTATCTCACATGGTGTGAGGTCTAATTGGGACTTCCCACCGGGGAGACCCCTTAGTTGTTGGCAGTAAATTTCAACCCATTAACAAATTGGCGCTAGAAGGAGGGCTGGATCACAAGTTGAGCCCTTGGAGCCTACAATTTAGTCTCATATCTGTAAATGGATGTGTCCTAAATCGTGCTCCTAAGGTGTTTTTCTAACTTGTTCATTTTTCAATGTTCAATCCCCAAGGAGAAACTCTATCACTTGTCTAAGTTAAAGTTTGATGGTGAGAATGGAACATCCATAACTGAGCACATTTCTGATTTCCTCGAGTTTTGTGAATCTTATGAGATTGACGATGAAGAGTTTGGTTTTTTTTCTATTCTCCCTCACCCTGGAAGGTCACGTCAGGCAATGGTGTCGCACGTTGCCAACAACTTCCATTCATTCATTTGAGCAACTCATTGGTAAGCTTCGACGAGCATTTCACAGGTACGATTTTCAATATGTGTTAATGAGGATAATGAGCTTAGGATGAAACTTGAGGAATCTTTAGAGGATTTTATTCTTAGATTTGTACATCTTTGTTTTGAATTCCCTAAAAGAGATGTCGACTAGTTATATTTGAGGGAAAATTTTCAATGGTTGGTCATCGTTTCTTTGCTACATCTTGAATTCGAAACAAATCTTGTTTCACATGAATATCATGATAATTTGCAGATTAAAAAGCATCCAAATTTTACCCCTAATCTTGTTTCGCCTCTCTTTCTGAATCTAGAACAACCTCAAGCTTTCGAGGAGGAGATTACTACTTGTGGGATTTCTCATCATCCTCTTGACTTGTTACATAATAAGATTTTGGTCATAAATGGTTTAGATGATGAAAAGCGCTTTCTGGGAAATGAGCCGATTGGTCTCGACTCTAAAGACCTTGTACATCTTCTTGATCTTGGATCTGAAAATTATGTTGATATAACCTGCTGATGGAGCCCAGATCGAGTTTGTTCAACATATATCTCACTATATTCCTGTATCTCATTTACTTGCCCATGATGGCTTTGATCTTGTCTCAGGCAAAGTTTATCATCCCATCAAATCCACAGACCACATCATGCCTGCAAATCCATCCTCCCCTTTGATGAACATAAATGGGAAAGATGTGAATCTGGGTCCAATTCTTGCTCCTTCATCTAACCCTCTGCATCCATTCTACCCTTATTTAGTCCATGGATCTACTACACTCGCAGTTCCAACAAATTATTCGATTCTTTATCTTGCTCACGTTGATTGCAATCATGCATATGGGGGTGATGTTTCACAGTTAAGGGATGTGGATTTTGAATCCCTTATGCCTGATATTTTCTACTCACAGTCTTTAACAGGTGAAGAAGAGGGCCTTCCCTATCTCCTAGCTCAAGTTGGTTCTCTCGTTAATTCCTCTTCACTCTCAATCCAACAAGAGCCTTATGTGCCAGATACCCAACTTGATCAAACTGGTGGTTTCGTCGATTCTCATTATACCGAAAAATATATTCACTCACACCTCTGGTGATTATCCTATGTATCCATCTATTGATCCTATGAAACCACTAGAATTAAATTGATGATCCACCTTTTGAATGTTTGGGGACTCATCCATAAGTTGAGGCACTTCAACTTCCGGTGATGGTTATGTCAGGTTCTCACATTCTAGATGGGACCCCTTAACCAAGTCGAATTAGGGTGTCTAAAATTAGGTTTTTTGCACATCAAGCTCCTCTCAACATCATCTTGCTAGATTCGAACTCATCTTGGAAACCATTTGATTCAAGCGATGTCTCTCTGAGAAAATCTTTCCATCATCTTTCAGCTAATGTGCATCAACCTCTATACCCTAATTTGTTTGCTGAAGGGAGTGTTATGGCCATTGTCCCAAATCTTTTTTATTGTTTCCCACTCAGTACAGTCTATCAACACACACAATATATAATGTCTTACAATTTCCTATATGGGAAGGTGCCACTCTCTTGACCTCCCCTCTGCCTGAGACTCTGTCGCTTAATCCTATTCATTCTTGGGAATCTAAAGAATCTGATCTGTTGAGCTGCCAATCTATCAATATTCAAACATCGAATCCAATCTAAAATATTTTCACTGATAGTTGTCCGGTCACAACCAACGATAACCTAATACACCCACCTACAAACCTTGCGAAGATACCGATGTTTGATGGCATGTAGTTTGAAGGTTCAGAGGTTTTTTAAGACGACGAGGCATTTCAACTACCGCTAATGGTTATGTCAAGTCCTCACGTCCTTGACAAAGTATATGAACAACTTCAAACTAGGTTTTCTGCATTTGGATCCTTAGGGATCTCAATTACACCCAGCAAGAGCTCCTCTTGTAAGAGTCATCAAGTTGATCATCCTCTACATCATGATAGGGTTTCTAATCAGATTAATCTGATGAATTCCTTTGCTATCCGGTAACATCTTGCCATACTTGCATTGGATTTAGGGTTAAGCATGAATGGATGTATTTCATGGCTGGATGATTATAAAATTCACACTTGTGATTCAGTTTACCAGGATTGGGTTACATTTTTCCTTGAAAGGTCTTTGCTTGCAGATTTCCTTGTAAGTAGACGAGATTTTCTTTCTATTATGCATGCTTTACAGGTAAGAATTTTATTTTTTGCACAACTCTTTTAAAAAACTCTAATTGTTTTCATATTTATTTGTGCAGGTTGGGAACTGCTACAGTGGCTACATTAGAAGTTTCATCTCACATGAAGCGACCTCCTCTTTGGTTAAATTAGGATTTTGGGTTTAGACGAGGTAGGTTTTAGTTTTTGCTTGTTAGTTTGGTGATTAGAATTTTCTTTATGATTTAAATTTTTCATGTTTCATTTTCTTTATTGTAGGTAGTTAGTTCCTTGCATGTTTATTTTTCACTCATGTCCTTGCATTTGTTTATTGTTGCATGGCATCCGTGAAACCTATGCATATACATTGCATTGATCTTTTAATTTCAATTAGCGGATCTCTTCTACACATAGCATTACATTGCATCATAAGCTCAATATGTTGCATTACATCATACATGTTTTCTTGCTTAACATACACTCGCCTTGGACCTAACCTAGAAATTCCCTCTATTTTTCATACCACCTGCTTGAGCCCCCATGATCCTGAAGCTTTCGAACCTTTAGTACTGTGAATAGATTCCTCACACCCATTTTCACATGTTCAAATCGTCAAGTGATTGCTTCGACCTCTTCGCTTGTTGAAAACCCTAGGAGAGTTTCCTTGGTCATCAGAAACCCTAGAATTAAAACCATAGCCCTAATGATTCAGTGAAGTTGTGATGGTTACGCCAATGGGTATCCTCTCTTGGAACCAGTCATCAAAGTTGCCTCCTGGATATCTCTCCTACGAGTCTAATTTATTAACAAGGAATATAAGAGCATATTTATTATGGGGAACCCTAATCAGTGTGAATGACCTGTACCCATAACTTGAACCTTGTGCTCAGCATGGTCTCGACTGTTTCGATGAATCGTGTTTGTTCATCCACGTGTTAACTGGAGATGAGATGTGGAGACTTGGCACGAGGGCAAACCTGAATTGGGATATCTCTTAGTTTCTATAAAACAAGAAACAAACTCTCTTGCTCGTAAAATAAGTCAGGATCCCTCATCCACCCCGGCGCAATGAACGCTAAATAATAAGTGCAAATGCACACATAAAAGATAATTAATTTAAATAGAGGGTAAAGGATCAATAAAGGCTTCCCGCGCAAAGAGGTAATCCAATGA
>APFE030979579.1:0-26988 GCA_000404065.3 Pinus taeda
ATATATATAATGTGTTAGATAATGAAATATTTCACTCAATATTTTTATTTGAATACTATATTAAGAATTGAATATGAGCCTACAATGTATTAAGAATTAGAAAGTGATATGGTGTTCCCTCTGTATAGATATATAATTAATTAATGTTCATTGATTTGTTAATTTTTTCCACATTTATTTTTACTCGCATATTTGTTAAATGTTTCCATATACATTTTTTTTTATAATACGACATGACAACTTTTATGACAAGTTTATTAAATATTTTTATTTTTATTTGTATTTTCTCCAAATATGTCACATACCTAGGTTTGGCAATTTTTGTTCGAATACATGTTCATGTATGGCCTTTCTCTATTTTGTTTAATATATCTAACATTACTATCTCATGAACCTTATGGCTTATATGCTTCTAATTTATTTTTATATGACATTTGTTTTTATCTACAACCTCACTCGGGATTATCCGAGTGAAGTGGAATCGATTGAGGTCTAATTAGTTATTCTCACCTCTAACATACATAAGATAAATCCTAAGGTATATATATATTCTCCTACATTGAGACCAGGTAAATTATAGTCTCACATGATGGTTTGTAAGTTACTTCAATTTTGAAACTAGTTTTTACCCACTTTATATTATATGATTTGTTCAACAGTGGACTTTAAATGGAATTTAACAAGGACAAGAGAGGTGACAATCATGGAGTTGCATGAGTGAATTCCATGTGGCCACCTCATACAAGCCCATGTGAACTTCACTTGGCTACCAGTACTTGATCGATATAAATAGTGGGTATTTCACTATATCCATCCAACGATGAGAATCCGTTCTAAAATGCATCGAGGTCATTTCCATTTTCGTTTGGTCTTTCTAGTTGGTTAACTTGTTTCCAACTCTTAAGCATTGACATAAGAGGTGTTGGTACCCTAACAATTTTCTTTTCTTATTACATTTCACAACCTCTTTAGACTCATGTTTAGCTCCTAAAGGGCATTGACATGTTTAAGTTATTTTGATACACTTCTTTATTTATAGGTCGAAATCTTTTATGTTGATTTTGTTGACTAGGTTCATTCTCATGTTGCATAAGGGTACCCTCATGCCCATTGTGATAATCAAAGTTTTCCTTCCTTTCCTTAGTGCTACTACAATTTACATAGAATACTTCCTTAACATTCCCTCATGGTAAGTTTAGTTTTCTTTCTCCTTCTATAGGCATTGTTTTTCTTATTATTTCATGTTAGTATTAGTTTCTTTATTGGGGTTGTTGGCCTCCCTTATTTGTTTTCTTCATGAGTCTAAATAGCCAGTATTTTGTTATTCAAGATTGGATATGTTCCTCTAGAAAAGCAACTTTGCTTTGACATAGAACCAAGTAAGTTTTCTTGGGTTTTTCATATTTATTTTTCAATTGGATATTGAGAATATTTTCCTTAGAGAAACCTTTATTTGAATATTTTTTACTTTTTAAATGGTGGTTAGAGCTAGGTGAATGTGTCGATGCCTTCGTGTTTAGTTTCAAGAAAGAATACATGATTCCTTCATGCACATTGCACTATTATGTATTGGTTTTCTTTTCTCTTTGATATGGTATGTTTCCACGTCTCTTGACTGGATTCAAAATTGCTTGTTGGTCCTCAAAACACTAATGGAACTTATACGATAATGTGGAAGGGGAGGAATGCTCAAAGTTGTCACCTTTAGAAGTATATTGGTCTCTATTTACTAGTAATTTCCTTTTTCTCTAGTTAAACATAGTTGTATTTAGCCTTGGTAGACTATTACTCACTACCTACTTCTAATACTTCTTACACATTGAATTAATGTTAACTCAGGGGTTTCTAACAAATAGAGGATGTGCAACCCGGATGCGGGTGCCACGTAGAGGGAGGAAGGTACGCCACATGGTCAACATGGGCGAGCTCAAGCTCAAACAAGCATTTAAATGCTCTACGCCGCCCTGGCTCGCAAGCGTGAGAGCACGAGGTCGAAGGGACGACCATTTATGGATGCAGATGTGCTCCATATGCTGTGGCATAGACGAGTTATGGCTCAACAGAACCAAGGAAAACCACTGCAGCATAAATCAGGCAAGAATTGGGAATGTTTGTGTTTTCGAATTGGGGAGGTGGGTCTCTGTGTGTCAAAGCTCAGAGAGCAAGCACGAGGACTCCCACTGGCTCAAGGAAACGGTGAAAAGGAAGCGAAAGGAATTGCAGGTAATTTGGAGTCCATCATGACGCTAAGACAGAGGCCCTTCAGTCGGCGGGACACAGGGCGAGGCGGAACTTCACGCCCCATGGTTGACAATTCGTCTTCAAATTGTTGTTGCTATCTGTGCCACAGGGTGGAGGAAGCCAACCCCATGATGCAATTCCTGGATGCCAGACCGCATGACCCAAGAAATCCCCCGCTACCTGCGTTTGGCACAACGGTTTTCTCTTTCAGCAATGCCCAAGGTAATTCCAACTTTCAAGCTCATGTTTCAGTCTTATTCATGGAAGAAGAGAAAGAAGAAGGGGGGGAGCAACCTAGTGCCCAAACACATCCTGCAGAGAGCTCCAAGGCTGCTGCGGAAAAAGCAGGGGTACAGTCTGAGCCACAGGCTACTCCACCAGCCTCTCAACCAGCATCCGCGAAAGGCAAAGCTAAGTATGACTGGGACCCCCACCAGAAGGCGAATACTGGATTTATCCGGAAGATTCGGAGGAAGATTCGGATGAATAGATGCTGGCCCTCCCAAGCTTCAGTCCTCAGCCCGAGCTCAGGTTTTTTTGTCAACTGTTTCCCCTATCACCAATGTTTAATGTATGACGTGAATAGTTATGTTTGGCTTGACAATTATGCTATTCAGTGCATGTCCACTCCCCTGCGAGGGAATATGATGAAATCTTTCCTTTTCTCTCTTCTGCCCCTGCGTGGGAAAGACATTTTTGCATTTTTCTGGTCTCCAAAGCTCCAGAGCCTCTGCGTGGGCTTCCAGTATCAGTCATGGTCACAATGATATCGCCCCTGCGAGGGTGCTCACATACAAGGAGAATTGCCCTGCGAGGGTAGTTGTTTTAGCGAATCTCTATGATCCAGAGTGCCACCCCAGGCCTTTGGCGACCTGTAATCCAAGATGTAATTGTTCGCTGTTGTTACTGTAAATAATAGAAGTAGTGTAGTTTTAACGATAAAAAAAAAAAACAAATAGAGGACGTGCCTTCCACCTCTACCCTCTTCCTATATTGGTAAAGGTTAGTTTCCCATTACATAACCTTTGACCTTCTTGCTGGTATTCTCAAGGCACAACAAAATATATTTATTGTTTTATATTTCAACAAGAAGCCATCTTGCCATGAAATGTTTCCACTATAACCTCTAGGAGGAACTGCCCAGCCTGCAAGAATGGCCCTCGGTTAATACGAGACTCAAACTCGTGACCTACACAACGAGATGAATGACTTAGCAAATCATCTGCTAGCAATGATACCAAACCTCTACAGGCCTATTTCACTCTTGGTATAGAGAGCGAATATTTTTGGCCCTCTTCTATTAGGAAAATGAGATTAGGGAAAATTTTCCATGCTGATGGCATAAAAATTATGGTTGCGGTCTATATTTTCTTCTGTGTATTTCACCATCAACAACATTTGGTGTTAAATGTATATATTTCTCATGGAATTGATACTATATGCTTCATTTATATATACTCAGTTTATCCTATGGTGAAGCCTGAAAATATTTCCCACTAGGAATATTTTGTTGATTTATACTTCTGAAATGAATCTAAAATTCACCAAACTAAAGGTGTTTTATTTAATAAAATATATTGATGATTTTAGTGTATGTTGTGTGCTAAATGTTCTAGTTATTTGCTATCTATACCACTCTATAATGTTTTTTAATTTTCTCTTCTTAATTAGAAATTGAAACAATGGCTTCACGAGTGAATGTTTTTAACCTTCACTAGAATATAATTTCATTTAGAAATGTAAAATATATTGTACATGCGAATTATTTTTACTAGATACTTGCATTCCCAAAATACTACATATAAGTTTGCATGGATATATTAAGTCTTCTTTATTTTTCTACAAATAAATGAATAAACGTCTACTTTATACAATTTCTAGTTTAAGTCTTGATTACATGTTTTTATAAAAAAAATTGTTTATATTCCCATGACATAATTGAGAGATATGCAGTTTTTTCCTTGATAGAGACTAGTGGTTAGGTGCTGATTTTTTAAGACTCCATCTTATTGAATACTCGAGTTCAGCAAAGGCTTGCTAATTCATGACCATCATAGCACCCACTCTATCCTTCCTTATGTTAAATTTTCTTAAGACGACATCATTCTTTTCTATGATAGTTGCATTTTATCATTAATACACTAAGTTCACCCCATTTCATCAATACATTATTTAGATATACAACATTATACATCAACATATGAAAATACATAGGACGAAACAACATCACCATCATCATCAATGCAATGGAATATAAAAGGGACAATAGAAGAAAGCGCGCACACACATAGAGACATCAGGATTGGTCTGAGACCAAGGAGAAATCCAATATGGGGAAAACCCTTGAAAATATTCTTCTTCTTAGATCGTCATCAAATGATGAAACAAAAGAGAGTACAATGATCCATAACTTTATCTATGAAGTAAAAATGTTATGATATCCATAAAACAGATCTAATCACAACAGGAATTAGAACCATCATACTAATGGTTATAATGTGCTATCACAAAGAAATGTCAATTGTTGTATACTATTATCACTATGCCAAACACTGTTGAGTATTTTTGTCCCTGTTAATGAGCCTAATACATATTTTTGTAGCGTAAACTAACAAATCAGATCTACATATCTACAGAGCCATATAACAATAGAGAGGAAAACCAGATCTACCTGATCACTGAAGTCATCTCATGCCAAGATGTCAAAACCTTAGATCTTAACTAGGTCGCCCTCATCAACATTGTCTATGAGTAACTTAAAATTTTGGGTCACTTTCACTAATACAATATGCGAGCGACTGTGATTGCAGAGTCACTCTAAGGAGGTCTCTATGTGTTTGAATTTTGCACTCAACTACAAAGACATAAAGTCTCTCCCTAAAGGAGTTCTATGAGGGAATAAAAAACTAAAGCAACACCATTTTTGAGTTGTGCGAGTGACCGAGATGACAAGATTTCTCCCCAGGCTAGCTAGTGTGAGCGACTAGGGACCATAACCTTTCGCTCTACCTCTAAACCCATGGTCACTTGCATAATCCTTTGTGGTAGTGTCCAATGGTGTATAGTCACTTTCATAGGCTTTCCTTCCAGTGATGAGGGACCATAATGCCTTGTTCTATGCCAAAAACTTTGATCCAAACCACCCTAACCTAGTGCGAACCTTTCGCGTATGATTTTAGACCCTTGAGAGAACTTCTTCCATTGAACCTGTGCAAAAAAAGACAAAAGAGAAGAGAAGATGTGTCCAAATTATGTTGAGGTCTATTCTATTTATAGGATTTTATTTTGGGGTCAGTTTGAGTTAAGATTGAAGGAAGAAATTCTCATGTGCTTAGGGCCAACCCACACACATGCACTCACAACGGCATCAGGTAAAACACTAGTTGAATCAATTCTCTAGCCAATAAAGTCTTTTGGTTAATCAAAGTTCAAAAGATTGACGTTGCTCGGGTACCACAATAGTATTCTATAATGTTAATGTACTCTGAAGCGATGTCTAACTATTTAATATTATAAAATAATCTAGTTACACTATTAAAAATAATAATCCAATAATTTGTTACTCATGTTAAAATACTCTGATGTGTGTGCAGGGGTGGTAGCACCGCTCAAGAAGGCTCGGAGCTTGCGGAAGTGTGAAGATTACTATGACTGTTAAATATTGTATTTATGTTTTTTATGTTTAGAAAAAGCCAGACTCATGTTTGCTTGGGAGCTGGTGAGACGTTCAATAAGGCTTTAATTATGAATTATGACATAACTGGTCAACTTTAATGTTTGATTGTGTGTTTATAATAAGGCCACGCGTATTTTATTGACTGGTTTATTAATATTTATTAGTGGTTTATTAATTGTTTCAATGTGTGTTTTTCGTATTTATGTTTTTTTTATGTTTAGATTCATGGATGTGAATTTCGAATATTTCATTTTAGTTATGTATTTATAGTTAGATTCAGGGGTGTGAATTTTGAATAGTTTCTTCTGTGATTAAATTGAGGAGTCTTTAGTAGGAAGAATGTTAACATTAAAAAAAATAGTATAATTAGCAATAAGGAAGAGATATATAATTTATAAAAAATGCTATTTTTTATTTGTAATTTTTTGATAATGAAATAATTTTTATATGTTTTATATATTTGTTATATTATTTTGTTATATAATATTAATATATATATATATATATGTGTGTGTGTTATATATTGAAATATTTTAATTTTACATTTTTTTATTGCCATCTATCAATACTATATTAAAAACTAAATATAACTCTACACCATATTAAGAATTAGAAAGTATGGTGTTCTCTTTAGTTATCGTTTTTTATTTAGATTTAGGGGTGTTTAGTGGGAAGAATGTCAATCCACATTAAAAAATTGTATAAATTCTCAATGAAAAGGAAATATATATAACTCATAATTTCTAAAATGTTATTTTTGATTTGCAACTATTTGATATTAAAATATTTCTTATATGTTTTATTCTTGTTATATATATTTCACTGAATATTTTTATTTGAATACTATATTAAGAATTGAATATCAGCCTATAATGTATTAAGAATTAGAAACTGATATGGTGTTCCCTCTATATAGATATATAATTAATTAATGTTCATTGATTTGTTAATTCTTTCCACATTTATTTTTAATGACATATTTGTTAAATCTTTCCATATACATTTTTTTTTATAATACGGCATGGCCACTTTTATGACAAGTTTCTTAAATATTTTAATTTTTATTTGTATTTTCTCCAAATATGTCACATACCTAGGTTTGGCAATTTTTGTTAGAATACATATTCATGTATGGCCTTTCTCTATTTTGTTTAATATATCTAACATTACTATCTCATGAACCTTATGGCTTATATGCTTCTAATTTATTTTTATATGACATTTGTTTTTATCTACAACCTCACTCGGGATTGAGGTCTCATTAATTATTCTGACCTCTAACATACATAATATAAATCCTAAGGTATATGTATATTCTCCTACATTGAGACCATGTAAATTATAGTCTCACATGATGGTTTGTAAGTTACTTCAGTTTTGAAACTAGTTTTTACCCACTTTATATTATATGATTTCTTCAACAGTGGACTTCAAATGGAATTTAACAATGACCAGAGAGGTGACAATCATGGAGTTGCATCCACATGGGGTACTCAAGTGGCAAGGGCAGTGGAAATGATGTCTCACCGAACCGGAAGTCTTGGGTTCAAATCTTGGGCTACCCTTCCCCGTAGAGGGGTACATAATGGACATGTAAATCGTATAGTCCTGCCCTAGCTTACAAAAAAAAAAGACAATCATGGAGTTGCATGAGTGAATTTCATGTGGCCACCTCATCGAGGCCCGTGTGAACTTCACTTGGCTACCAATACTTGATCGATATAAATAGTGGGTATTTCACTATATCCATCCAACGATGATGATCCGTTTTGTAATGCATCGAGGTCATTTCCATTTTCGTTTGGTGTTTTTGGTTGGTTAAGTTGTTTCCAACTCTTAAGCATTGACATAAGAGGTGTTGGTACCCTAACAATTTTCTTTTCTTATTAGATTTCGCAACCTCTTTAGACTCATGTTTAGATCCCAAAGGGCATTGACATGTCTAAGTTATTTTGATAAACTTCTTTATTTAAAGGTCGAAATCTTGTATCTTGATTTTGTTGACTAGGTTCATTCTCATGTTGCATAAGGGTACCCTCATGCCCATTTTGATAATCAAAGTTTTCCTTCCTTTCCTTAGTGCTACTACAATTTACATAGAATACTTCCATAACATTCCCTCATGGTAAGTTTAGTTTTCTTTCTCCTTCTATAGGCATTGTTTTTCTTATTATTTCATGTTAGTATTAGTTTCTTTATTGGGGTTGTTGGCCTCCCTTATTTGTTTTCTTCATGAGTCTAAATAGGCAGTATTTTTTTATTCAAGATTGGATATGTTCCTCTAGAAAAGCGGCTTTGCTTGGACATAGAACCAAGTAAGTTTTCTTGGGTTTTTCATATTTATTTTTCAATTGGATATTGAGAATATTTTCCTTAGAGAAACCTTTATTTAAATATTTTTTACTTTTGAAATGGTGTTTAGAGCTAGGTGAATGTGCCTATGCCTTTGTGTTTAGTTTCAAGAAAGAATACATGATTCCTTCATGCACATTGCGCTATTATGTATTGGTTTTCTTTTCTCTTTGATATGGTATGTTTCCACGTCTCTTGACTGGATTCAAAATTGCTTGTTAGTCCTCAAAACACTAACAGAACTTATACGATAATGTGGAAGGGGAGGAATGCTCAAAGTTGTCACCTTTAGAAGTATATTGGTCTCTATTTACTAGTAATTTCCTTTTTCTCTAGTTAAACGTAGTTGTATTTAGCCTCGGTAGACTAGTACTCATTACCTACTTCTAATACTTGTTACACGTTGAATTAATGTTAACTCAGGGGTTTCTAACAAATAGAGGATGTACCTTCCACCTCCACCTTCTTCCTATATTGGTAAAGGTTAGTTTCCCATTATATAACCTTTCACCTTGTTGTTGGTATTCTCAAGGTGCAACAAAATATATTTATTGTTTTATATTTCAACAAGAAGCCATCTTGCCATGAAATGTTGCCACTATAACCTCTAGGAGGAACCACCCAGCGTGCAAGAATGGCCCTCGGTTAATACGAGACTCAAACTCGCAACCTACACAACGACATGAATGACTTAGCAAATCATCTGCTAGCCACGATACCAAACCTCTGCAGGCCTATTTCACTCTTGGTATAGAGAGCGAATATTTTTGGCCCTCTTCTATTAGGAAAATGAGATTAGGGAAAATTTTCCATGCTGATTGCATAAAAATTATGGTTGTGGTATATATTTTCTTCTGTGTATTTCACCCTGAACAACATTTGGTGTTAAATGTATATATTTCTCATGGAATTGATACTATATGCTTCATTTATATATACTCAGTTTATCCTATGGTGAAGCCTGGAAAGATTTCCCACTAGGAACATTTTGTTGATTTATACTTCTGAGATGAATCTAAAATTCACCAAACTAAAGGTTTTTTACTTAATAAAATATATTGATGATTTTAGTGTATGTTGTGTGCTAAATGTTCTAGTTATCTGCTATCTATACCACTCTATAATGTTTCTTAATTTTCTCTTCTTAATTAGAAATGGAAACAATGGCTTCAGGAGTGAATGTTTTTAACCTTCACTAGAATATAATTTCATTCAGAAATGTAAAATATATTGTACATGTGAATTATTTTTACTAGATACTTGCATTCCCAAAATACTACATATAAGTTTGCATGTATATATTAAGTCTTCTTTATTTTTCTACAAATAAATGAATAAACTTCTACTTTACACAATTTCCAGTTTAAGTGTTGATTACGTGTTTTTATAAAAAAAATGTTTATATTCCCATGAGATAATTGACAGATATGCAGTTTTTTCCTTGATAGAGACTAGTGGTTAGGTGCTGATTTTTAAAACTCCATCTTATTGAATACTCGAGTTCAGGAAAGGCTCGCTAATTCTTGACCATCAGAGCACCCACTCTATCCTTCCTTATGTTAAATTTTCTTAAGGCGACATCATTCTTTGCTATGATAGTTGCATTTTATCGCTAATACACTAAGTTCACCCCATTTCATCATTACATTATTTAGATATACAACATTATACATCAACATATGCAAATACATAGGACGAAACAACATCACCATCATCATCAATGCAATGGAATATAAAAGGGACAATAGAAGAAGGCACGCACACACATAGAGACATTAGGATTGGTCTCAGACCAAGGAGAAATCCAATATGGGGAAAACCCTTGAAAATATTCTTCTTCTTAGATCATCATCAAATGATGCAACAAAAGAGAGTACAATGATCCATAACTTTATCTATGCAGTAAAAATATTATGATATGCATAAAACAGATCTAATCGCGACAGGAATTAGAACCATCATACTAATGGTTATAATGTTCTATCACAAAGAAATGTCAATTGTTGTATACTATTATTCACTATGCCAAACATTGTTGAGTATTTTTGTCCCTCTTAATGAGCCTAATGCATATTTTTGCAGCGTAAACTAATAAATCAGATCTACATATCTACAGAGCCGTATAACAATAGAGAGGAAAACCAGATCTACCTGATCACTGAAGTCAGCTCATGCCAAGATGTCAAAACCTTAGATCTTAACTAGGTCGCCCTCATCAACATTGTCTATGAGTAACTTAAAATTTTGGGTCACTTTCACTAATACAATATGCGAGCGACTGTGACTGCAAAGTCACTCTAAGGAGGTCTCTATGTGTTTGAATTTTGCACTGAACTACAAAGAAATAAAGTCTCTCCCTAAATGAGTTCTATGAGGGACTAAAAAACTAAAGCCACACCATTTTTGAGTTGTGCGAGTGACCGAGATGACAGGGTTTCTCCCCGGGCTAGCTAGTGTGAGCGACTAGGGACCAGAACCTTTCGCTCTACCTCTAAACCCATGGTCACTTGCATAATCCTCTGTGGTAGTGTCCAATGGTGTATAGTCACTTTCATAGGCTTTTCTGCCTATGATGAGGGACCATAATGCCTTGTTCTATGCCAAAAATTGTGATCCAAACCACCCTAACCTAGAGTGAACCTTTCGCGTATGATTTTAGACCCTTGAGAGAACTCCTTCCATTGAACCTGTGCAAACAAAGACAAAAGGTAAGAGAAGATGTGCCCAAATTATGTTGAGGTCTATTCTATTTATAGGATTTTCTGACGGGTCAGTTTGAGTTAAGATTGAAGGAAGAAATTCTCATGTGCTTAGGGCCAACCCATTCGATAATACATGTATGAATAAAATAATCTATAACTCAATTTCTGCTTAACCAAGTTGGGTGATCATTAGGTCAATTTTGGTCCTCTCGAGAAGAAAAATATAATGAAATCATTATATTGATCATTTGAGCTATCTAAGGGGGGATTTTACCACAATTTCAAAAATTAACACTTCCTCTCGACTTGGGAGAATTCCACCTGCGAATATCTATGCATCGAAGAATATGTTATTTTGGAATCTTAAAGTGTCATCACGAATGATCACAGATCATATCTGTCATGTAGTCATCATTCCATGTCCATCCCAAGTGTCTTGTGATCACAAATCATCATCGTACATCTTGATTTATCCTTTGTGTATTCCTTCTTATCTCTTGATTTTTCCTACTCATATCCTAAACATTCTTGAATCTAGAAGAAGAAGAATTTCTTATTAAAGGGGAGCTCAAGCTACCACCCTCTATCTATATGGCTACTACTTCAAATCTATGTCAATGGGATACTACCTAGAATATTATCATGAATCATCATTGGATAACATATCATCAGGGAGCA
Source organism: Pinus taeda (assembly GCA_000404065.3). Classification (NCBI taxonomy): domain Eukaryota; kingdom Viridiplantae; phylum Streptophyta; class Pinopsida; order Pinales; family Pinaceae; genus Pinus; species Pinus taeda. Next base: position 11,650 of record APFE030979579.1, read on the forward strand.
CATCTCAACTTGGAATCGCACCAAGTATAAATATCTTCCACCCATACTAAGAAATAATATAGCTCATCAAATAGGGGAGTAAGCCCTTGACACTGTATCACATAGGGGAGTACACCCCTGACCCTAGAATTTCATCGCAGAGCTTTACCCTCAACCCAAAGTTTCATTGGGGAGATTTACCCTCAACTAGGAATCATATTGCCTACTGATCTTCCCATCAATGACCTGAAACAGTCATGTGGTAGAACTGATGCATCATAATTACATTGGGTTGTACACCCCAAGCATAGCCTCAACTCACTGGCTAGATGAGGAGTAATATTCTCAACATGCCCTCCTTGTGGGTATAATGTCAATTCGGGTATACTCTACAAATACCAGACAAGGGAGTCAAACCCTCAACCCTATGGGTAGCAAATAAGGGAGTACCCTATTGCCTAGAGTTCCCTAAACTCGAGGAGCCCTTATCCATCAATTCCTCACCCAGAGATCACAAACAGAGGGGAAGAGTTGGCTCTGTGTTCTCGATCAGCGTTGCCCCTCATCTTTAGGGGATGCTCTCTGAAAATCAAGATTCCTCTGAGAGAATAGATGCAATCTACTTATCTCAATAGAGATTGTTTCCTTTTCATACAAAAAATCGAATCAAATATCATGTCATAATCATATATAATCACATAAATATCAAAAGGATACCATAATCATCTTCGCACTCAAGGCGGTTCCAACCACAAGCCTGAGCTTGTTTCGAACATCTACATTGTCTCTATATATGAGAGTATCTTGGTCCAAACTATAAATATGTGACTTAATTCCAATCATATCATCACAATATATCCATGCTATCCATGTCATATCCACATCATGCTCAAACATATCTCTAAGGAGCTTTTGTATCCTGCCTCACAACTAGCAATGCTAACAACATCATCATCAACCTCAGTCATGCTTTGGACCTCTCATCCAAGATATCATGTCAGATCAGATACTAAAGTGGCATCCAAATGTGCTTATCCACAATAATCTCAAATATTAGCAATACATCTCTGCATACACATATCACAGGAGAAATATCTCATTCTAAAAACTAGAACACCTCATCCATATATTTTAAAACATTCTCGGTGGAAACTCTATGAAGAAACTCAATCATAAATTCATTAAGTTTCTATGCACATCATATACATACATATGGATGTTCAAAATGGAACATCAACTCTTAAAACAATTGTCGGATGCCATGTCAAGTTCAGCGACATCTTGAGTTGTAAATTGGAGTATCGAAGGATTTGTATTTTCATTATTGAAAAACATTTTCCAATATCGACTTTTCCATGTGGAACTTCTTTACCAAGTTCCATAAATTAAATCATCACGACATGATACATCATTTTGGGCTTCATAAGTAATATCCCTCTAATTTAGATCATGAAAGGCTCATCACCTATCACAAGTAGATTATCAAGATATAAAACTAGAACCATAATCAATATCAAAGCCATACATTTGAACTCATCATCCTAACTTCATTAGATAACTGTCAAATCTAGACATATCTGGATATGAATGCTCTAAGCATGATGCCTTTACAAGACAACATACCCATCAACAACAAAGTTAACTCATCAAATTTTAGAAGCAAGATCAAGACCATTGTCAAAGTCGACATTATCATAGTATTAATACTTTCAACCAAGAGACAGTTGGAGCTCATATCAAATCATGATTTCATCATGCCAACAAGTCATGCATTATCAATATGAACTTGATTAATTCATCCTCATAATCATAATACAAGTCATCATGTAACTAGGTGCAAATGCATACATCAAGGATGAGTCATGAAGGTTCCATTTTTCATGCCAAATTACAAATATAATTACTTCAACCATTTACCTACGAACAATGAGGCCAATCTCCAAATACCCACATAAGTCATCATGCCCACATAGTATTGATATCAAGGCAAATCAAGAATCATCAAATCAGATCACTAGACATCAAGTCTAGTACAATTTTTTATCGTGGAGAGATCTATAGTCAAAGAAGATCTCAATCATGAATTGAGAGTTATTGTTTAGCATGATGTCAAAACACTTTTCATATATACCAGTAATGCCAAATCATGTCAACCTATTTTGACACAAACATAGTGACATATACATATACATACATACATACATATACATACATATACATATACATATACATATACATATATATATATATGTGTGTGTTTTTGTGTGTCCTAGTCACCTTCAAAAACAAGTTCAATCTACATGTTGAGTTGAAAATGGAAGAATATGATAGGGAAATCATCATTAAGAGTTCAAACATCCTCATAATGCTTAAGAGGATGGTCAACAATAGTCAAACCTCTAGGCCTTAGCATGAGTGTGACAAGGGACAAGATCTCGTAGATATGTGACTGTGAATGAAGAAAAAAGCCTAATTTCTGTGTGGGCTTCAGATCTAAGACTCTGCTGCAGATTGATATTGTTAGATGTACATAAATCATACTTCAGAAAAATAGTAATAAGGCTAAGAATATTAAGAAGTGATTATCCCTGTAACTCAGGATCTGCATCATTCATCCTCATTCATGTAAGTAACATGTCTCTAGTAGAGTCATGCAACATCAAGTCTATTAGATCATAAATATATGTCTATCAACATCATGACATCAACCTCTCATCAAAGGCTTAGACTCAAAGGAGTAGATAGATCTCAAGGATTATGAACACAATAGAACTTTCTATCAAGTCACTATGTCAAGTTACTACATCTAGTTTAACCATATGCCATCAAGACAAGACCACATGTTGTAAGAGATATGGAATATTAATCTTACACTTATACCTCTCATATGCACTTAATGACCAATGAGATCAGATTAGGTCATTTAATAAATCTCTATCAAAACAACAAGAGTGTCAAACACTCTTTCCATACGCTTTCATCATGCTTGTCACAAGCATTATCAATAGACTCATGTATTCCTATGAGTCAATGAACTATCCTTCTATGTTAAATCCGTCATGAAATGTATCAAGAGTATCATTTTCTAGAGCCAAGGTGCTAGCCTTATTTAAAGGATCAAGATATCCAATAGATAGATAATATATGTTAACCAAACATGAAGTGTAACATTAGATAGCCTCATAGAATTCAAGAAGGTCAAAATGTTCAACTCTAGGTGCATATTTTCATGATAGGAAACATAGATCCAAGTCAATTTCATATGCATGTATGACTATTAAAGGAAGAGGTAGTGTCATCATACCTTAAGGCTTACCGAGCCAATAGTGGAAACAAAACATACCATGCATACCTTGAGGTATTCAAAAACATGAGCACCTACTCTTTCGACATAGGCCACTTGACGTACTTTGTCGCCTTTTCATCATGAACCTCTGCATCTATTTCCATATCTGCATCTCAAATTGATCCTCGAGAAGGTTGTACTATTCACATCTCATGAAGGACATTAGAAACATCCATGTACTCAAATAGGAAGTACAATAACTAAACATAATCATTTGCTATGATAGTTGCATTTCATCATTAATACATTGTTATTTGCTATGATAGTTGCATTTCATCATTAATACATTTTTATTTTCTATGATAGTTTCATTTCATCATTAATACATTAACTTCACCCCATTTCATCATTAAATTGTTCAAATCTATGCCATTATACATCAACATATGCGATTACATGGGAAGAAACAACATCATCATTATCATCAATGCAATGTGATATAAAAGGGATAGTAGAATAAATCATGCACACACATAGAGACACCAGTATCGGTTTGAGACATAGGAAAAACCCACTATGGGGAAAACCCTTGCAAATCTTCTTCTTCTTAGATCATCATCAAATGATGTAGTAAAATACAGTACAATCACCCATAACTTTATCTATGCAATCAAACATTAATGATATCCAGAAAACAGATCTAATCATGATAGGAATAATAACCCTCATATTGATGGTTGTAATTTTATTTCACAAAATAATGTCTATTCCATCATGTTTTCACAATGCCAAACACTGCTGAGTATTGTTGTAACTGTCAATGAGACTAATACATATGTTTGCATTGGAAGCTAACAAATCAGATTACAGATCTGTATAACAGTAGAGTGAAAAACTAGATTTACCTGATCACTAAATCCAGTTGAAGCCAAGATGTCAAAACCGTAGATCTGAACTCGGTCGCCCTCATGAACACTATTTGTGTGTGACTGAAATTTCTGGGTCACTTTCATGAATAAGTATGCAACCAACTATGACTGCAGAGTCACGCTTAGGAGGTCTCTATGCGTGCGACTCTGGCACTGAAATGAAAAGACCCCAAGTCGCTCCCTAGTCAAGCTGTGTGAGTGACCAATAAACTAAAGTTTCATCATTGTTTATTTTTTCAAGAGATTGATATGAAAAGGTCGCTCCCAGGGCTAACTGGTGTGAGCAACCGAGGACCGAAACCTTCTGATCTGCCTCTGAACCCAAAGCCACTCCCATAAGCATTTGTACCAGTGTCTAAGGCTCTATAGTCATTGTCATCGGCTTGTATGCTAGTGACCAAGGACCATAATTCCTTGTTGTATGTCGGCATCAGAGAACCAAAAGACCCTAACCCATAGCGAACCTTTCTCCTATGATTTGAGACCCTTGAGCGAATTCCTTCCATCGAACCTATCTGAACAAAGACAAAATAGAAGAGAATATGTGTCCAAATAATACTGCAGTCTCTTCTGTTTATATGATTTCCTGAGGGGTCACTTGGGGTTAAGACTGAACCAAGTAGTTAATCATGTGGTTAGGGCCCACCTATTCCATAATACATGTATGAATAAAATAATTCATAACTCAACTTCCGCTTAAACAAATTGGGTGGTCTCTAGGTCAATTTTGGTCCTTTCGAAAAGAGGAATCTAATAAAATAATTATCTTGTTCATTTGAGCTATCCAAGGTGAAATTTTATTGTAGTTGCAAAAATTAACACCCTACTCTTAATCAAATTTAGTTTCATTTATTGTTACTCGTGTGTTATACTTACTCAATTTTCTTATGTGTCATCATGTCTTATAAAACTACAGTCCAAATGTATTTCCTCTCTACGAACGTTAATTTACATATACAAGATTCCACGCATAAAGGATATCCAATACATGTATTTTGGATTTTCCTTATTCTCACAAGAAGCACTTGTTAATTCCTTTCAAATATTTTATTTTGTGTATTATCCCCCTTCTAGGACCGATAGAAAAAGCAAGAATAGGGTTTTTGTGTTGGAAATTAAAATCCATATTTTTCAAGTACCATAAAACCCTCCTCCTACATATATTCAAGTAACTCGCCAACCAGGGTAAAGATTCACAGAGAGGCTGCTATCGTTGGATTCAACCTCCTATGTAACCTTAAGGAATTAGAATCAATTGAAACATAACATAGAAGCATTCCACATCAGCTACATTCATATATATATGTATATATATATATATATATATATAATAAATTAGGGATTAAACGGAGAAATTGCAAGAATAATTTCCCTTACAACAAAAGAGGAACCAGATAAATTCCTGAGGAAACATTTACAAATTAGTTGTACAAATACCGAAAGTGGAACTAGAAAAACATTCCAAAGAGAAAACAATTTCAAACGACTTTACTGTACAAATACTGAAAGGAGAACTTGATAATATTCCGGGGGGGAACATTTACAAATAACTGTATAATTTTAATGCAAAAAACTTTCCAATGTCCTATCCATAGCATTGCTCGAGCATAGTGTTAAAATCCATAAGGAACATTTACAAATAACTGTATAATTTTCACACAAAACCATCACCAATGTTCTATTCATAGCATTGCTCAAGAATAGTGTTAAAAGCCATAAGTTTACTATCGAATACAAAAAAAAATAAGAATATAAGACAATGGTACATAGAGTTAATCGAATATAGATATAAAAAAATATGATTAGATACTGAGACTGTAGTGACATCTACAGTCTAGTTTTGAACCAAAGAAGGTTTTCATTCCCTTCAAAATAATTGACCAAGTAACTAGTTCTAAGCCACTATAGATGAAAAAGTAAATTCCAGAACTTTCTATATCTGACCAAATACAGTGTAATAGGGTAGTCGCCTCTAAGGCTCGTTGTTCCATATTTTCAAAGATAAGAAAAGCTACAACTTGAAGAGTCATCGCAACACACCCAGATCCAGCCTAAGATATTCAAGCGCGGAGCAACCCTAAAAAACATTGTAGAATATAACACAGGTAAATCAAACGAAGTAAAGGGGCAGTAAGTGTGCTTGTCGAAAAACGCAATCACTTGCATAAAACCCTCAACAATGTTCTAACTGGTGTCTAATAGGGACCATGACAACTATCCTATAAAATCAAAGCACCGTTCAATATACTAGCAAGAAAACATCCACTATAGAAACCCTCAGGTAGGTAAAAATGGAGACTTATGAGTTAATTTTATGATGGTGGAGCCAAGAAAAAAAACACAATGCCTCTAAGGGATTTCTCACTGTCTCAGACATATTCTCGACTAACCTGAAGCCAAAATAGATAGAAAGTGAGGTTGAAAGCATAACCATAAGATATCAAGGAACAAAATCAAACAGTCCTAAAATTTGTCTCCTCACCTAGAAACTGTTGTGCTCGCAAGGAAAACCAAACAAACATGGCCATGGCATACTTCAAGCCGATAGTAAAAATGAGTTAATGGTAACCCAGTGTGCAGACTCAATCTCTCTCAAACGGAAATGGCAACAACAGAAGATGAGTTGTCGGGGTTCAAAATGAGACACTTCACTAAAGGAAATAACAAAGCGGGATTCCATGAACAGATCAATCGTCAAATCTCAGACCTAGCTCTTTCACCATAGATGTGGTAGGAGAAACGGGGGGTCAGAATAGCTAGAGGGTAGCTAGAGTCTGCTCTTGCCATGAATACATGGTAGATTTAATATAAATTAAAATTTAATTCCATAACATTGTACCACTTTCCCTAGTGTAATAAAAATCAAAGTACGGTGGAGATAACCGTGACAGCATAAATTAGAATAAGGCATATGTAATCATGCACAACATTTGACTTTTAAATACTGAACCACAATTTCATTAATGACCATTTTAGTCAACTATTTCATATTACACTAATTGGGTTTACCATTTTATTATATACTTTTAAAATTTATTAATTTTTCTACAAACTGTTTTGGTAGTATGGCAAGTGGTACCACAACCGAGCGTACCAAACTGTGGCCTTTGACATTAAAATAGTACGTACAATTAAATTTTTGTTAACTTACTAATTGGTATAGGCTCAAGTTCGAAAACATAATAACAGTGGAAAATGAGAAGAAAAGACAGTGTTCTACATAGAAATGTGGCATGCCCAAGACCTACAACATTTCCTGAAAGAAATCCTGAAGTATGGGTGTAGTTATGAGAAGAACCTCGCAACAACAATCTTACGATATTGGAAATGGTCCAAGAGTTGAAGGACAATATGGCCTGACTACGAGCAGACAATGCAATATTAATGTTGGAACAGGAAAAAAATTATGAATATCCTATCGGATAAGCAAAATCAGCGCTAGCCGATTCCCAACCCCGAGCAGCGACGTATGTCGGGAGAACAAGACTATCGCATGGAACTTGTGGAAATGAAAGGAGGTGATGAAAATCAAGAGGAGAAGTCTGATAATGCCTTTAAGCACCCAATACCAAAAATGCAGTGGACATAACTACAAGGGGAGTTCCAGAAAATAAAATGGCCACTCTTCGATGGGGAGCTAGAGGAAGCAGCTCAAGCTTCGCTTATTAATATGGATAAATACTTCTAACTATATGAATATGATCACAACTTAAAATCTCGTTTGGCCATTTTCCAGCTACAACGGAAGGCCACCTTATCGCGGGAAGAGGTCAAGACTGTACGAGGGGTAAGTGAACAAAGTATATCCTGGGAAAAGTTCCAGAAGTGTTTCAAGGAAAGATATTTGACTGAATGATTCTGCAACAAGAAGGCAAAAGAATTCCATGACCTGTGCCTTGGAAAACAAACTGTGGACGAGTTTATTACTTATTTTACACCTTTACAATAGTTTTTCAGTAGTTTTCCCTTGTTTATGTGGGAGCAAATTGAATTTGACAACCCAGAAATGATGGATGAGGTTATATGAAAGGCCAGGATATGTTATCAGTAAAGCAAGCAGAAGAGAGAAATTATGGGAAAAAGATGGTCTAACAAAAAGGGTAATAAGGTTGTTTTGGGCAATAAGGGAAATCATGGCATTGTCAACAAAGGATTTTCCAAGGGAAAAATCAACAAAAATCCACATAGAAACCACTCCAGATTTAGACATTCACATGAACCCAGATTCAATGGGAAATTAGGAAACGTTGATAACGAAGTGATCACAACACCTCCAGTACAATGTTGGGGATGTGGAGGGCCACATTACATTAATAATTGTCCTAACGAGAAGGGCATTGAATAGATTTTGGCAGATCCATGAAGCATCTACGCTAGGTGATGTAGCCTGGAGCGTCCCAAAAATTAATGCTGCTCCAGAAGATCATTACGCTGAATACCGGCCAACTATTGTGGAGTTTGAAGGTAAAAGATTTGATCATACTGTATCTGTTTTAATTGATCCTAGAGCTATGTTAAGTTATGTTAGTCCTAAGATAGTGGACCAATGTAAATTAGAGACTGTAAATTTAAAAACCCTTGGGTAGTAAAGCTAGCATCAGGGACAAAGAGACTTGTGTTGGCTAAGGTCAATAACTATCCTTTGTAAATAGTGGGTCAGCCATTGGTGGTAGATCTCAATGTACCTCCCCTTGGATCATATGATGTGTTGATAGGTATGGACTGGTTGGAAAGGCATTGGTCCATTGTAAACTGCAAAACAAAAAGTATCTGTTAATACAGCCAATAATCACCTGTCAAAAAGAAGGATGGAACCCTTCATATGTGCATGGACTGTCGTCAACTGAATAAGTTGACTATCAAAAACATGTATCCATTGCCTTGCGTAGATGAACTATTTGATCAAGTAAAAGGGGAAACAATATTTTCGAAGATTGATTTACTATCTGGATATGACCAGATCAGAATCAAAGAGGAAGATATAGCTAAGACTTCCTTTAGGATTCATTATGCACACTACGAGTTTATAGTGGTACCCTTTGGATTAACCAACGCCCCCACAACCTTTATTTGTTTAATGAAAAATACATTTTATCAATATTTAGATAAATTTATGTTAATTTTTATTGATGGGATATTGATATATTCCTGGAATATTGAGGAACACAAGGAACACCTCAGACTACTATTGTAAACTCTCTGGGAACATCAATTGTATGCTAAATACAACAAGTGCGATTTTTTTAAGGAATAGATTTAGTACTTAGGCCACGTTATTATTAAAGATGGAATCATAGTAGATCCCGAGAAGATAAGGACCATAATGGAATGGATAATGCCAAAGGACATGGCAGAGATAAGATCTTTCATGGGATTGGTAGGACAATATCGACAATTTGTGGAAGGATTCTCTAGAGTAGCCTATCCTATCGCCTCCCTACATAAAAAGGGAAAAAATTTTAAATGGATTGTAGGATGTCAAAAAAGTTTGAGCAACTCAAGCATATGCTCACCACTGTGCCTATTTTAAGCATAGCGGATCCAAGTAAGAACTATGTGGTGTGCACAGATGTAAGCAAGGAAGTGGTAGGTGGAGTACTAATGTAGGATGGAAAGGTAATCATCTATGAGTCTAGGAATTTAAAATAACATGAGCATAAATATTCCGCTTACAATTTGGAGTTGGCAGCCGTCATTCATGCCTTGAAAATGTGGCATCACTACTTGATGGGTAATAAGTTTATGTTAATGAAGAACCATCATAGTTTGACTAGTTACTTCAATTAGCCTACTTTATATGCTAGTGAGGGTTGATGTGTAGATTTCCTAAGTGGATTTGATTTTGAGATTAAACATCTGAAGAGGACAGAGAACTGGGTAGCTGATGCTTTAACTCAAAAGGTACATTGTCTCTATGAAATTTCTTACAATGAAGGGTGGACTACTTTCAACAAGTTGATTAAAAGAGTAGTTGATCAAGATCAAAAATATTAGCAAATAGGATAGCAAGTTAAAAATTCAACTAGTCATGAATATCAGCAGGGATTTTAGATGAATTTCATGAAAGTCCTTCTGTAGGACACTAAGGGTACCAAAAGCTAATTACCACACTCTGAAAGGAGCACTATTGGCCCGACGTGAAAAAAGATGTAGCAGAATATTTAACACATTGCTTGGAATGTCAGCAAGTTAAAATAAAACATCAACACCTTGTGGAGTTATTACATCCACTACCAATCCTAGAATGGAAGTGGGAGACCATCACTATGGATTTTATCACAATATTACCCAAATCCAAAATAAACAATGACCCAATCATAGTGGTGGTAGACAAATTAAACAAATCAGCCCATTTATACCAGTATTGTCCACCTTCAGAGTGGTACAAATTGTCAATAATTTTATGCAAAACATTTTTAGGTTCCATGGGTTACCAAAAGCTATAATTTTTGACCACGATGTAAATTTTACATCAGCCTTCTAGAGAACCCTGTTTGAAGGGTTAGGTACTTAATTAAATTTCAGTACCGCTTATCATCCTTAGACAGACAAACAAACAGAACGGGTGAATCAGGCAGTAGAAGAGATGTTAAGATCCTATGTAATGCAACAACCATCTAAATGGAAAAACTACTTGGACCTAGTCAAATTTCCTTACAATAATGGCTCTCATGCTTCCTTACAGATGAGCCTATTTGAAGTGTTGTACGGACGTAAAATCTGCACACCATCTAGTTGTGGGGGCCGGAGGACAAGTTGATGTTGGGACTTGAGATGTTAAAAGAGATGGAAGAAATGGATAAGAAGGTATTTTCCAACTTAAAGGCAGCCCAAGATATGCAAAATAATTTTTCCAATTGGAAGAGGAATTTCAGAGAATACCAAGTAGGGGACCATGTATATGTGAGGATACGAGCTAAAAGGAGTATGTTATAATGGAGCGGGTGTGCTAAGCTGGCACCCCAGTTTTGTGGACCATTTCAAATGTTAGTAAGGGTAGGGCCACTGGCATACCAGCTCACCTTACCAAGCCATATTCAGGTGCACAATGTCTTCCATGTGTCGATATTAAAAAGATACATTTATGATCCTAAGCAGATAGTGAGTTGGCAAGACATATAGGTAATAAAGTATCTTAGGTAGGCCAATTAATTTCTATGACTAAGGAAAACTAATTTAATTTTCTTTTGTTTCAGGTCGATCCAGAAGGAGAATTCTTGGTCAAGCCATTGAATATACTCGATCGGAGAGGAGTAATGTTGCAGAAACAAGCCATCACCTAGGTTATAGTGCAATGGCAACACTTTGGGCGAGATGAGGCCACCAGAGAGGATGAAAATCTCATGAAAGAAGCATATCTAGGGTTGTTTATGGTTGGAAAACAACGTGACAATGATTAATTTCAGGGAGAGGAGATGTAATGTCCCTAAAAAATGTAAATATTTTATGTTACGAGAGTAAGAAATAAAATTGGATATTATTATTATTATTTGTTTGAGGTGATTAATATTTTTAATTATTGAAGAAGGAATTGGTTTGAATATTAACAGATCTTGTAACTGAATATTAACGGATCTTGTAACTTCTCATAAAAAGGAAGTTAGAAAAGGCAGTTGCCAGAATCCCTAAGGGGGGCAGGAAAAACCATGTGGAAGGGTCCGACAGTGAAAATCTAAGTCTCGTGATGACAAGAGAGAAACAACACTTAGTGCAGAGACTCGTAGAAGACAATGGTGTTATGAGCAAGCTTGGGGGGAGACTTCGACCTGACGGCAAGTCTTAAGGTTGGGAGGAAACAAAATACTACAAGTATTACGAGTAGCATCTATAGTTGAGTTAAATCATTAAAATACGGTACATGTAGCACCATTTTGGAACAATCTTGAATTGTTGACTCAAACTATAGAATATAGAAATGAGTATTTGCGAATAGCAATGTACAGGAACATATAGCATTCCTGCTAAACTAAAAAGATTGTAATGATTCTATTAAATATAGCTCGAATTGTTTAGGTCTAATTTATACTTATATCATGTATATTTTCAATAGTAACATTCAATAGTAGATCATAAATACACTTCAATGTGTATGATTTAGAGACCTATGTTAGTAAATTGAATAATATCAATTCAGTTGTATTTAAACTAACAAGAACATGAGAATTAAGTAGGAGCTTGTCAAACCTAGTTACAGATTAATGGGTTAGTTGAGTCTATAATCCATACAAAAGAGCAGGAAAAGGAAACTAAATTGCCGTCAAAATGATCACAGCATAGACTAAATCTATATATATATAAGAAATTAGGGATTAAACGGAGATACATTCCTGAGGAAATGTCTACAAATTAACTATACAAATACCGAAAGCAGAACTTCATAATATGCTGAAGGCGAACATTTACAAATAACTATATAATTTTCATGCGAAACCCTCGCCAATGTTCTATTCATAGCATTGCTTGAGAATGGTGTTAAAATCCATAATGAACATTTAAAAATAACTATATAATTTTCATGCAAAACCCTCGCAATGTTATATTTATAGCATTGCTCTAGAACAATGTTAAAGGCCATATGTTTATTGTCAAATACAAAACAGAATAACCATATAAGACAATGATACATACAGTTGATCAGATATAGATATACAAAAATATGAGTAGATATCAAGACTGTAATGAAGTCTACAGTCTCGTTGTGAACCAAAGACGGTTTTCATTCCCTTCAAAATAATTGAGCAAGTAACTAGTTCTAAGCCACTATAGATGGAAAAATAAATTCCAAAATTTTCTATACCAGACCAAATATAGTATAATAGTGTAGTCACCTCTAAGGCTATCCTTTCTGGATTTTCAAAGACAAACAAAGCTACAACTCGAGGAGTCATTGCAACACACCCAATTTCGGTCTAAGATATTCAAGCACAGAGCAACCCTGAAAAACATTGTAGAATATAACACGTGTAAAGCAAAAAAAGTAAAGTGGTAGTAAGGATGCATGTTGGCAAACACAATTTCTTTCATAAAACCCTCACCGATGTTCTCACCAGTGTCTAATAAGGACCATGAGAATTATCCTGTCAAACCGAAGCACCATTCAATAGACTACTAAGAAAACACCCGCTATAGCAACCCTCAGGTAGGTAAAAATGGAGACTTACCAGCTAATTTTATGATGGCGGAGCCGAGAAAGAAACCACAATGCCTCTGAGGGATTGCTCAGTGACTCAGACATATTCTCAGCCGACCTGAAACCAAAACAAATAGTAACTGAGATTCAATACATAACCATAAGATATCATGAAACAAAATGAAATACTCTTGAAATTTGTCTCCTCACCTCAAATCAGCTGTGCTCAGAAGGAAAACTGAACAGATATGGCCATGGCATACTTCAAGCCCACAGTAAAAATGAGTTAATGGTAACTGAGTGTGCAGAGTCGAGCTCTACCAAATGAAAATGGTAGCAGTGGAAGATGAGTTGTAAGGGTTTGAAATGAGACACTTCACCGAAGGGAATAACAAAGAGGGATTCTATGACCAGATCAACTGTCGGATCTTAGACCTAGCTCTTTCACCATAGATGTGGTGGGAGAAGCAAGGGGGAAGAACAACTGGAGGGTAGCTAGATTCTTCCCTTTCCACTAATCCATGGTAGATTTAATATCAATTAAAATGTAAATCCATAGCATTGCACCACTCCCTCTAGGGTAATAAAAATAAAAGTACGGTGGAGATAACTGTGACAACATAACTTAAAATAAGCCATATGTAATCAAGCACAAACCTTGACTTTTAAATATGGAACAATAATTTCATTAATGACCATTTTAATCAACTATTTCATATTACAATAATTGGGTTTACTGTTTTATTATATATTTTTTAAATTTATTAAGTTTTCTATAAATTGTCTTGGTAGTGTCACATATAATCATGAATCATTATGTTTAAAAACAATACTTGGGATTAACATTTTAAAAATAGTGATAACTAAATAAATTATTGTGGTCCATAAATAAAATATCTAATTTCAAGCTTATATTTAAATGAAATTTATATAAAGATAGGGTAATTGAAAGTTCAAATAAAAAATAAATGTTTACTTTCGAGTACCAAACATGTAATTACTCCACAACTTAATAAGAAGTTGAGAAATGAAATGTAAATAAATTCACACATCATTGTCGGTAATCTAGACTCTCTTCCTACAAAGAGAACAATTGAAGTTTAAATTATAACAAAAATATAATATTATTCATATTTCATGATGTATAATTGATTCGTGTGTAGGTGACATGTAATATTTAAGATAAAAATACATTAATAACATAAAATTATTCTAATGAAGCATGAATAAAACAATTCAGAATCTCTCAAATAACATAATTTTATATTTCAAATATAACTATTATTAATATTTTGATGAATCCAAATATAACTCTAATTTATATAATATTATTATAATATGATATAATTACATTACATTATATTTCTCCACTAGACATAGAAAAAGAATAAAACATACACCTATCTAGATAATTAAAAATATTACCAATGTGTGTGTATATATAATTAAAAATACTATTATACTTTTAATGAGTTTATAATTGTTACTACTATATTTTTGTGTATTCCAATCATAAAATGAATTAAGTATGGTGTAGTAACAACTATCAACTCCATGTCATGTAGTGAAGGAACTCCATGTCCTCAATTTTGAAAAGTAATTTTTTTTTTCTTTGCATTTTAATAATGTTGAAAAGCAAAATTAAGGTGCAAATTGATGTTTCCAAACTATGCTTAATTTTTTTATTACTAATTATTTAATTTATTGTTAAATATATAATTTTATATTTTTTAAATGTAATTTTACATGAAGACATATCTTCCATACCTGGTTGTATAACAACACTCAGAAAAAAGGAATATGAAGGAGATATAAGCATGTATCATTACATTTCAAAAAAAAAAGTATAATACTTACATTAAAACATTAAAAAATAGTAATAACAAAAGAGAAATAAAGTGATTGAAAGCTAAAGCAATAGTTAAAATTTATTTTTCGCAAATATGTAATACCTTCACTACTTAATTTAATATGGAGTTGACTAATGGCATGTAAAATTAATAATATTACAATTA